>PVJC01004660.1:0-62664 GCA_004026665.1 Murina feae | reverse complement strand
ACCCCCCAGTGCATGAACCCTGAGGGGGCTGTGGCCAGCCTGAAAACAGCCCTCAGCCCCTCACCCAGGCTGGCCATGCATGCCAGCAGGTGGACATCCCCCCCAAGGGGTCCCAGACTGTGAGAGGGCACAGGCCAGGATGAGGGACCCCCTCCTCCCCTCGCCGAATGCACAAATTTTTGTGCACCGGGCCCCTAGTATAGGATAACGAAAGGAAGAAAAAGGTTAAAATTTAAGGGTACATCCAGATTAGAAAGGAAGAAGTAAAATTAAATCTTATTTGCAGATGGTATGATTTTGTATGTAGAGAATCCTAAGAATTCCACTAAAAAACTCTTAAGCTAATATATAAAGTTAAGCAAGTTTGCAAGATACAGAGTAATATTTTAAAAAATCAATTTAATGTCTACACACTAGCAGTGAACAATGGGAAAATAAACACCAGGAAAAACAATAGCAGCAAGAAGGATAAAATACTTAGGAATAAATTTAACAAAAGAAGTGTAAAACTTGTACACTACAAACTACTGAACATCATTGAAATTAAATAACACGTACATAAATAGAAAGACATAACATGTTCCTGAATTTAAAAACTCAAAATTGTTAAGTTAGTAATATTCAGCAAACTGATCTAAAGAATGAACCGAATACTCATCAATTGCAGAAACTGACAAGGCAACCCTAAAATCTCATGGCGATGTAAGCAACTGAGAGCAGCCAAAACAATCTTGAAGACAAATAAAGTTGGAGGACTCACTAAGACTTGTGAATTTCAAAACATACTACAAAATCAGAACAATCAAGACAGTGTGTGTAGGCACAAGAACAGAAACAGAGATAGATGGAATGGAGTTGAGAGTCTAGAAATAAACCCAAACATTTATCATCAAGTGATTTTCAACCAGTTGACCATTGGATGCCAAGACAATTCAATAGGGTAAAAGGCTTTTCAACAAATGGTGCTAGGATATTCACCTGTGCAAAAATAAAGTAGGACCCTTACCTCAACCACACAAAACAAGTGAAAATGGACCACAGGCCCAACTATAAGAGTTAAAATCGTGAAAGCAAAGCCTGGAAGAAAATATGGAGGCAAATCTTGTAACACTGGATTAGGCAATGGCTTCTTCGCTATGATACCAAAAGCACAAGCAACAACAACAACAAAAAAGACATAAACTGACTTATATCAAAATAAAAAAACGACAACTTTGTGCTGTTAGAAATACCATAAGGAAGTAAAATGACAACCCTGGAATGGGAGAAATTATTTGCAAATCATGTGTTTGCTAAGGAACTTGCATCTAGAACACATAAAGAATTCTTACAACCAGATAGAAATACAAATAACACAACTAAAAAAGCAGATAAAGGATTTGAATAGACATTTTTCCAGAGAAATAAAATTGGCCAATAAGCATGTGAAACAATGTTCAACATCTTGAACATTGGGAAATACAAATCAAAACTACCACGAGGAATTACTTCACACGCACTAGGATGACTGTAATAAAAAGACAGTTAAAAACAAGTACCAGTGAGGCTGTGGAGAAACTGGAACCTTTATTCAAAATGTGCAGCCACTTTGGAAGTTCCTCAAAAAAACTAAACACAGTTACCATAAGACCCATCACCGCCCACTCTTAGGGATATACCCAAGAGAAATAAAAACATTATGTCCACACAAATACTTGTACACAGATGTTCATAACAGCATTATTCACAATAGCCAAAAAGCGGAAACAACCCAATGATCACCAACAGATCAATGCATAAGCAAAATGCGGTATATACATATGATGGAATATTATTCACACATGAAAAGGAATGAAGTACATTGGTACATTATACATTCTATAACATGGGTAATCCCTGATGCCATTTTTTTAAAAATGTCCATAATTGGGCAAATCTATAGAGACAGACAGTAAATCAGTGGTTGCTGAGGTTAGGTTAAGGGTAGAAGAAGGAGGAGTGACTAAATGAGCATGGGGGTTTCCTTTTGGGGTGAAAAAAAGGTCTGGAATTAGATAATGGTGACGGTTGCACAATTCTGTAAGTATATGAAAAACAACTGAACTATCCACTTTACGGGAGTAATTTTATAGTCGGCAAATATCTCAATTTAGGTGTCAAAATAAAACTTAACAGCAAAAAAAAAAAATAACCTATTTTAAGTGCCTTGGAGAGTGGCCGTGAGACAACCACGGTGAATGAACCGTGTGGGCTGGGCTGACACCCCCTTCACACAAGCCGAACAATCCAGGAGCAGCCCTTTGCTTACTCTGAGGGGCATTCTCATCACATCGACCGGAATCAAGTATATTTAGATGTGAGAGTTAATCATATTTATTTATGGTCACTAATGATCTTAATCCCAGAAGCCATCTATTTATTACCTTGGTGCAAATAAGTGGTGCTCTCAATGACAAAAAAATAAGCCAGACCTTAATTCTTTATATCATTTATACTTCTTTCCTAATGTCAACATGAAATGCTCCGCCCGATTTCTTTAACGTCACAGAAGCCATCAGGGTTGTGGTTTTGATGATGGTGGGAGTGGGAGGAAGCAGCCAGTAGGAATAAGGGCGATTGTCTAACAGTGATAGCAATGAAACACCCTCCAAGGTGAACACTACAGATGCTTTAAGAAAAAGGAAACGAACCCTGAGTTTCACTTTTATCCTTCATATTGCGGAGAAAAGCCATCTCTACCTGTTGCGGGGAAAATGTTTAAAAACTGAAGTATACAGCATAAAGCTAGTCATGATGATGATGAAGAAGAAGAAAAGGAGGAGAAAAAGGAAGAGCCGATCCTGCCACCAGAGCATCTATGTGCACTGGCTCTGGTGGGATATTCTTTTTTAAAATATATATATTTTTATTGATTTCAGAAACAAAGGAAGAGGGAATGAGGGAGAGACAGAAATGTCAAAGCTGAGAGAGAACCATTGATTGGCTGCCTCCTGCACACCTCACACTGGGGATCGAGCCTGAAACCCAGGCATGTGCCCTCACCGGGAATCGAACTGTGACCTCCTGGTTCATAGGTCAAACTCAACCACTGAGCCACGCTGGTCAGGCTGGTGAGATATGCTTTACTTGCACCAGCCCTCTGCCAAGTTAAGTGCTTGACATATCGCTGTGTGTGTAAGAGAAAGGGCGGGGAGGGGGAGAAGAGGCAGCCTCTGGAAGCTTTCCCAGGGCCAGTGTTCAGGTCCTCAGGGAACACAGTGTTACAAGGAATCGACTTGCTGAGCATCAGTGTTCAGCTGTGCCCATGGTAACAATGGTCACAATAACCATGTAACCACCCAAACACTGGACATGCTCGAGCAGCTCCAGGGCAAGCCCCCGGGGAGAGGACAGAAGACGAGTGGAAAGAGTGAAGACGGAAATATCTTAAAAGAACGGGATGAAACGCATATTCTCTTTCCCTGAATTCCCGATGTAAGGAGGGTGGACCCACTGCTCTGACATTAGAACAGAGCCAACTTGGTAAGAAGGAAAAATGTGGGTGATTCTGACGTTTGCTTGGTCCGAGAAGAAATATGCTGTGAAGATGTAGCCAAGCGAGGAATGAACCAAAACTGCTCCCAGGCCATGGCAGGGACTGTTGGTCACACTTCTGCAGGAGCAGGGCCTGGGAATTAAGGCATCAGGGGCATGCACGGCTGAGAACCCCAGAGGGCCCATTAAGTCAGAAGAACAGATGAAAGATACATTCTCCGCACTGTCCTCCCTTCCACCTGCGTCCTATAGGCCCGATCTATCGGGTCAGGGAACAACCTAGAGGGGAAGCAAGGGGGAAGAGAGGTTGTTTTGTTAGTTCCAGGCCCATCCATGGCCAAGTCCGGACAGAAACTGCATGTTTGGGAAAACGGAATTATTGAATTAGCGTCTACCACCAATCACGAGTTGCTCAAAACCCCAGCCTGACAAATTATAAACTACCTGAAGAGGTACAAGCAGAGAAAAGAACATAACAAGGTACCTCTAGAACTTTTCTCCACACCCTGCATAGTGACGAGACCCAGTCCCAGACGCCTAAGGTGCGGTGGGAAGAACACCCGACTGGGGGTTAGATAACCAAGTCCAACCCTGCCCCTACCAACTGCAACTTAAGTGACGTTGCATGAGTGATTTTCAGACTCAACTTTCTCACAATAAGAGCAATTATAATAAAGGTCCTCCCTCACATGATTGTTACGTTTGGCACACAGACGCTTAATAGTAAATGGTGGGGTTTTTTCCAGCTTATGCTTCTCTAGGTATTGGGGGGGGGGGGCAACCTCTCCATTCACAAGCTTGAGGCATTTTTCAGACTCCCTGGCACTGCCATTCACTACATTTACTATATGCTAGGCATGTGCAAGGTCCAAGATACAAAAATGGATAGACATCTTCCTGCCCCGGAGGAGCTCATTGTAAAGGGGAAAAGGTCAGGTCAAAGGTCAAGTAAAAGGACAGCCTCGTAGTGAGATATTCTTTACTTGCACCAGCCTTGTGCCAAATTAAATGCTTGAAGTACGCAGCCTTAAACTATTTGTTACCCACAGTAATTGAACCTAAGGAAAAGCAAAGGTGCATTTATTATGAGACATGCTGCCCGATCTTTTTTTGTTAATATATTTTTATTGATTTCAGAGAGGAAGGGAAAAGGAGAGAGAAAAACATCAATGATGAGAGAGAGTCATTGATTGGCTGCCTTCTGCATACCCACTACTGGGGATCGAGCCTGCAATCCAGGCATGCGCCCTTGACCGGAATCGAACCTGGGACCCTTCAGTCCACAGGCTGATGCTCTATCCACTGAGCCAAATTGGCTAGACTAGATCTTCATGTAATTACTAGAGGCCCAGTGCACAGGTCATGCACCATGCACTGGTGGGGTACCTCGGCGTGGCCTGCAGGGATTGGGCCAAAACCAGCAGCCCAACATCCTCCGAGGGATGTAGTCGTGTGCAAAGTGGCAGGTGGCTGGGGAGGAGCCCGAGTCCAGGCCAGGCACCAGGTGGCTCCCACTCACCCCGGCCTCACTGCCCCTGCTGTTGCCACTCTGCTACGGTCTCATGTGTTCATCCTAGGGTGATACCAGCACACTCATGACCGAGAAGCAGCCCACCCAGTCAGTCTCAATGCTGGTCCTGATCCTGGTCCAGTCCGGATGGGGAAGTGACCGTGGGAGAGGCTCACGCTCACCAGCCGCCAGCCGTGAGCCCAGCGTCTGGTGCTGGTAGGTCACCCAAGCAGTGCTCTGGCTGTGGGAGTGCACTGATCACTAGGGGACAGCTCCTGCATTGCGCATCTGCCCCCTGCTGGTCAGTGCGCATCACGACCGCTCGAATGGTCAAACGGTTGAATGGTCGCTTAGGCTTTTATATATATAGAAAATAATAGCTAAAGTTATAAGCACTTCAGATGTTTTGAATCATTCAATCTTTGTCACAACCTTATGAAGTAGATTCTATTATTATTTACTCATTAGAGAGGAAACCAAAGCACAGAGCAGTTAAATAGCTCTCCCAAGGCACACAGCTAGAGTTACAAGGCAGGAATTTGAGCCCAGGTAGCCTGCACCGGAGCCCCAGCCCTGAGCCAGGTCCCGGTGGCCTCCAGGCATCTTCTAACTCAGTCCTCACCATTCCTGGAGGTAGCAGATCACAGAGACCTGTTTCTCCAATCAGGAGATTCGAGTTCGGGAAGATTCAATGACTGGCTGAAGGTCCCTCACTTAGTGAAGGAATCGAGCAGAAATGTGGACTCGGTTCTGCCTGACTCCCTGGTCCACTTATGTTCTTTGATATCAATGGGGTTCTTGTTAAACATACAGAGTCCCAGGCCCCACCGGCACCTCCTGAATGGGAATCTGTGGGATGGACTTAGGAATCTGTATTTTCCAAAAGTGCGTTAGGCTCGTCTTATATACCCATAAGTATAAAAACATGTCCTACAGCCACTCCCTGAGGACTTGGGAAGATAGGAAGGGTCACTACTGACCATCTTCACAAGGGTTTGCCCATCTGTGAGCAAATAAAGATGAACACTCGTTCCCTCTTCCCACCCTTGGGCTTCTTCCACCCTCCGTGACAAAGGAGCAGGTCCATCGCTGGATCCGGTGGAAGCATTTCACCGTCTCCTCTCACAGCTGCCTCGGCCTCCAGGTATGCTCGGAGTTCTTGTATCTCAAACCAGCTCTTCCTGCCGCCCACCGCATGGAGCTAACAGCTTTCCTCACTTCCTCCTGGGAAAAAAAGCTGACTATACCCAAAGACATAAGCTGGTTGTTTGGGGGGAAAAAATTTTTTTCATTTGGCCTTTCCTTTATGTGTAAAACTTTTGCATCAGTTGCCAAACATTTTAGAAATCGGATGTGTACAAATAAAATACTAATAAAAATTCAGATTTTTGGCTTCTTTTGAAAAATCAGAAAATCTGTATTACTGTCTGCATTTTTATATAGGGGTGGGCAAAAGTAGGCTTACAGTTGTCCGTATGGAAAAAGACATGCAGGTCATGATGATTACAGTAGGCTTATTAACTGTTACGCGTACTCACAACTGTAAACCTACTTTTTCCCACCCGTCTGGCCACAGTTGGCTGGACTTGAGAAGTGGCCCACTTAGATGCAGCAAGCTCTCTCCACTTTACCACTGTCCCTCCCCACCCAACGCCTGCAGCTGGCCAGCCTTACGGAGCTCTGTACCTGACTCTCTCAGGCAGCAGGTGAGCACTGCGGCCCCAGCAGGGGAGGGCTGGGGGGTGCTGCGCTGTGGGCAGCCACACGAAGCCTCCTGGACAGCTGGGCCTGAGCAGTGCAGGGCACAGCCTCTTGGCCACTTGAAAACCCACATCTCCCCCCCCCCCCCTCCCCAGGCACCACCTCAAGTACAGCTGGAAGAAAGCGCCTCTGGAAGGCTCCCTGCTTGTGCTAAGGGTTTCATCTTAAAACACTCTCTCCAGCTTCCTGAGTGCTCCCTGTCCCCACAGTCCAATCCTCACCCGACCCTGATGCTCTCCCCAAGGTCCAAGGCGAGTGCCATCGGAGGTCAGGCTCTGAGGGGTGCCCAGCCTTTAAGAAGGAACCTTCTCACCCTAGAGCAAAAAACCAGTGCCTGTGTTTAGGTGCCATTTCTAAGTGTCGATTTGGTATTTCGTCCTCCAAGACTCTCAGCCACCAGTATTGCCACTACAAGCTTCAGGGAGGGTCGTCATGAGAATGAGTTCCTTATACCTTATAAGGGTGTGAGAGCCCTGGCCAGTGTGGCTCAGCTGGTTGAGCATCGTCCATAGAAAGGTGCAGAGAAAGGTTGCTGTTCCATTTTCGGTCCGGGCACATGCTCAGGTGTGGGCTCAATGCCCGGTAAGGGGGTGTGCAGGAGGCGAGCTGATTAATGTTTTGCTCTTACATCAATGTTTCTCTCTTTCTCTCTCCCTTCCTCTCTCTCTACAAATCAATTTTAAAATCTTAAATTAAAAAAGGGTGAGAGCTTGACTGTCCCTTTCTCTCCTGCAGGTGTCCCTGGACTGGGCTAAGGTGGAAAGGGCTTTATTTACCTTTCATATCTCTGCCTGAACTAACAGCTCCAGGCCCTGCTGTAGCCACTCACTTGCACAGCCTCTGTTCTCGGGCTTTCCTAAGAGGTTCAGCCACCCCGCTGGTGTACGGACACCCTGCCCCTCCCTTCCCCACATGGCTAAGAAAGCTGTAGGGCGGTGCTACCTAGTTCTCCGATTCTTGAACAATGCTCTGTATTTAGCAGAACATTCTGCACACACACACAAAAAGGTGCTTGTAAAAATGTTAACTGAGTCCAAGGCAAGGATGACAAAGGCCCTAGGAATTCTAGCACTGGCCATATCCCCTCAGGTTCACACTTCTCTTCTCAAAGCTGGCTCCTGTAATAGCGATGAGAGAGATTTCCAACTGGAGCTGCCACCCAGTTTGACTGTCTGTAGCAGGCCTTACCCAACCCCACCTCCTTGGGCAATCTTGATCTTCACAAGTGTCCTTATTGTCTCCCAGGACCCGGCTGCAGGAACAGGTTCTCACCCAGTGCACCCAGGAGCAAAGCCTGTCGATTCATCTCACTCATGCTGGTTTCCTCCTCCCTCATCCCTCTTTTCCTCCCCCCGTTTCCTGACACATTTCTCACTGCTTTATCTGCCTCACAACCTTGCCTTTGGCTCTGCTGTGCCTACAAACAAGGACTCCAAGGGAAAGGGGAGAAAGTGGGCTTAAGGGTGGGTGGGTGGGCACCTGACGCTTTGGAAAGGGATTTTGGAAGAATTTTCTCAAGTCTGTCCCATAATCCGCCCCCCCACATGCAAGACCCCCTTTCTCCATTATTATTTCTACATACCTCGTACCCTGGATTTTTCCCATTCCAGCCCCTGGTTCTGGTTCTAGGTCCAGAAAGCCCTTCAAACGAAAACGTTGAGGGGAATATGAGCCCTGTCAAGTGGAGAGGAACCAGGATCTGGTTTGCGGATTTTGACACGTTCCTACGAGGGTGGAATCCTCCTCAACCAGCCACAGGAAAAGATGATTTGGTTAATAATCCAAAAAAAAAACTATAATAAAATTTTAAGCTCTCTTTCCATCTCTTCGCTGTCCACTTATCACTCCCACATCCTCTTTCCCAACCCTCCTCCTCAAAGAGCCCTTTAAGTTTGGGTTGTCAACCTCGACCACGTTCAATCCTTTTTCCTGCCAGATGGTCCTTCTCCACTTCAGTACGGATTCTGCAGAGGTTTGACGCTGGTTTTAAACGTTTCCTGAAAGCCTGAAATGGGGTGAGGGTTTGTTAGGCAAGTCCAGGCCAAAGAAAATCTGGTTGCTTCCAAGATAGTTTTAAAAACCGAGACACGGCTGTTTCTGCCAGTCTGGAAACCGCCTCTCACCAGCTCTGCAGGATGATGGAGCCCACTCTGCCGATGACTTGCCACCACGTGGAAAGGGAAAGTAGAACGAGGGCTAGCCCCACAAAGAGCCCTGCCCGGGGCTAACCACTTCTTTCACTTTGGCAAGAGGAACCCAGCGGGTCCCGTATTCACGATGATGATTCAAAGACCACGGACCCGTTTCACGCCAGCGCCTTCCCTCCGGCCAGCCACAGCAGACCAGCCGCCGTGTGCTGCACCAGCTAGGAATGTCACGCCTCCGAGCCTTTCTGCTCAGCCAGTTCCTTCTATCTTGATGCCCTCCATCTTCATTCTTTCTTAAATATCCAGTTCAAATGTTAACTACTTCCCGAAGCCTTTTCCTGATCCGAAGTTCACTTCATTCTCACGCCTCCCATGCTCTCTGGTCTAGTTGAACTCAACCTGATGGGTGGCAAAATGCCTCTACTGCTCTAGAAAAACACACCATCCCGCACCAACTTTCTCAGAAGAAGACTAGGAAACAGTAAGGGTGAAGGGACTGGGTAAGTCTTGGTACTCCACCTTCCTATCTGTAGCACAGGGAGACTCCCCCATCTCTACAATGAGGACATGAAGATTAAGGTAACGCCATCTATAAAAAATAGAGGATACTCAGAATCAAGAGGGAATACATTTGAAGCCTCTGGGGCAAGGGTTTAACTTTCCTCCAGCTCTCAGCCTTAAGACCACTCCCTTGTCCTTACTCTTTTAGCTGACGCTGCTTCCTGCTCCACTGAGAAAATAGAAGCCATCAGAACAGACCCGCAATAAGCTACTACGTACATCAATCACCTTTACCCACCACCAGCTTCAGTGCGGATCTTCTCACTTCTCTGCTCAAAAACACTGTATGGCTCCCAATCATGCAAAGTAAAAGCCAAAATCTTTACGACGACTTACAAGGTCCTTCATCATCAGGCCCCCCCCGGATATCTTTGACCTCGTTTCAACTACTCTTCCCTCTTGCTCTTTCCACACCAGCCACATCATCTCATTATTTCCTCACACACATCACACACATTCCTGCCTCAGGGCCTTTGCATCTGCTGTGCCCTGTAGCTACAACGTTCTCCCTTGAGAGAACCTGCACTCATCTCCCAGGACTCTGGTCAGCTATTATCTTCTTAGTGAGGCCTTCTCTGATCACACTATAAGAAAATCAGTATTAAAATACAATTAAAAACCTTCCTCTACCACACTACCCCTCACCATCCCATTCTCCCCTTTCTGTTTCATTTTTTATTTTTCGTCTTTGCATTTATCAACATCTAACATACTACTTTTCTTTTCCACTTATTATCTTATCTAATAAAAGAGTAATATGCAAATTAGATGTCACTGTCACAAAGATGGCCGCTCCCATAGCCACAAGATGGTGGCACCCATAACCACAACCTACCTAATAAAAGAGTGATATGCAAATTAGATGTCACTCCATCACAAAGATGGCCACCCCCATGGCCACAAGATGGCAGCATCCAGTCCAGCTCAGCCCTGCCACTGAAGTGGTCAGGACTGTTTGTCAGGCAGGTGGCGGGGGAGGCAGGGGACCCAAGGGGCGGAACAGGCAATCAGAGGGGGTTGGGGGGGTCCCCTGCCCAGGCCAGAGGCCTTTGCCAGAGGCCTCAGGCATGGGCAAGGGCAGAGCTGGTGATCAGAGGGGTATGAGGGTGCCCTACCCAGGCATAAGGCCTGGGCCAGAGGCCTCAGGCCTGGGCAGGGGCAAGGCCAGAGATCACAGGGGCCTGGGCTCTGCAGAGCGAGCGATCGGAGGGGCAGGAGCAGAGCCTGCAATTGCAGGGGTCTGGGCACCAGTGGAGCCGGCAAAGCAGAGGTCTGGGGGTCCCTGCCTAGACCTGCAGCCTTGGCCAGAGGCTGCCAGTGGGGCAAGGACAGAGCCAGTGATGGCAGGGGCAGGATCAGAGCCGGTGATCGCAGAGGCCTGGGCTCTGTGAAGCCGGCAATAGGAGGGGCTTGGGGGTCTCCAGCCCAGGCCTACAGCCTTGGCCAGAGGTTATTGGCCTGGGCAGGGGTGGAGCTGGGATGGGGAGGGGCAGGGGTGGAGCCAGTGATCAGAGTGAACTACAGAGGAAACACTTTTCTGACCAATCATTGGCTAAGCTCCCTGTATGCCACTGGTAATTTTCTTAGTAACTTGGGTAATAAGAATCCAAAAAGGCGATCTAGGATTTTTCCACCACATTCCTAGAGAAAAAAAATGAAGGTCCGCTGCTGGAGGGCTAAGAAATGCCATATCCTGCCCTAGCCAGTTTGGCTCAGTGCATAATGCCTCAGCCTGCTCGCTGCAGGGTCTGGGTTCAATTGTGACCAAGGGCATGTACCTAGGTTGCAGGCTCCTCCCTGGCCGAGGCCCTGGTCAGGGCATATGCAGGAGGCAAGCAATCAAAGTGTTCCTCTCACTTTGATGTTTCTTCTCTTCCACATTCTCTAAAAATCAATGGAAACATATCCTCAGGTGAGGATAAAAAAGAAAGGTCATATCCTATGAAAGACACATCTTGAAAATGCCTGAAGAAAGTTGTAATTTCTTCATGGTGAAGGGGCTGGAGTCCATATTGATGAAAACACCTTGGTGGCTGTGGTGACTGGCAGTGGCTACAGCAGTGGGGTGATGGGGCTAGTGGCTTTCCCTGATTAGCCTGGTCACCTCCCACAAAGGGAGGCCAGACTACAGCTTAGGCCCGCTCCCCAAGGGGATCAGGGAGCAGGCCTAAGCTGTCAGCAGGACACCCCGAGGGCTCCCAATATGTGTGAAGGGGCAGGCTGGGCTGAGGAATCCCCCCCCCCCCACCGGTGCACAAATTTTGTGCACCAGGCCCCTAGTCTAGAATAATAAAAGGGTAACATGCTAATTAGACTGGACAAAGCCAGGGCCGGAGGGGATCTGGGTCCTGGGTACTGGAGGGAAACTGGTGCCGGCAGCCAGGGGAAGGAAGGCCTACTCTTGCACGAATTTTCGTGCATCAGGCCTCTAGTGTTTACATAAGCTCCATGAGGCTAGAGATTTTTGTGCTTATTCACAGCTGTATCCTCAGTGCGCAATAAATATTTTTTCAAATGAAAAAGCATTTGCCACTAGCTCAGAGTGGTCCTCCCTGGACAGGAAGAGCAGCTTAAGACTCCATTTTCCAGGCCCATCTTCCAACCCACCAGCCTTCCCAGTTCAGTCTGACTTACCTGTAGCAATCATGCCCACTCAGAAAACTCAAAGAGGGGGCCATGCCCTATGAGCACCCAAAAGATTCAGGGCAGGGATGGTTTCAGCCCAAGAACTAAACTGAGATTGCTCTCTGCAAAGACTACCATCATTTCCCTACGGGAAAGCAAAGGTCCTTTCCCTGGGGCTTAATGAATTACAGCTCCCTTCCCTGACCTGCACTGCTTGGGAAACTACTGGCAGCAGTAGCATTGCACAATCTGCCTGGGAGCTCTCTATGCGCATCAAAGCGGGGCACAGGTTAAGGACAGCTGGGAAATGCTGTCGGCGAAGTAGAGAGAGAGACACAGGTGTGGGCATTTACTAGCAGAGCTTTCATTTGTTTACTTATTCCAATGCTTTGTGGGCATCTTCCCTGTGCAAATAGGCTATATACTCCAGACCTTGCCTTTGAGCAGCTCCCCATCCTTGACTGAGAAAAAAGAAACAGTAAAAAAATGATTCTGGTATAAAGTAACAGGAGCAGTGACAGTCGTATAAACACAGAGCTCTGGGAGCAATGAGAAGACACCCGATTGGGTGGGCAGGAGGGATGTGGGGGATGGCTCCTGGAGGAGCAGGCTGAGTCTTGCAGGACTTGTGGAAGATAAAGGAGGCAGAAGAACACTGCAAGCAGGAGAAAAACCATCAGCAAAAGCCACGGAGACCTTGAAGCAAGCTGAAATTTTTTGAACAAGACACAAGAAAAGTGATGACCATCGAAGAAAACATTGACAAGTTAGACCACATTAAATAAGAACTCTGTTCATTTAAAAATGCCACTTAGAGGTGAAAAAGGAACCGGCAGAGTAGGTATACAGGCTGTAGGACTCAGGGAACATTAAATACACGGAGCAAGGTTATGAGGAAGAAGTGGCGTAACCCTTAGACTATAGAGGCTGGCTCAGATCATTCGAGCTGAATTTCCCTTTGGGGAAAAGCCCTTGATTCCTCCATTTTGAAAGGAAGAAGAAGAAAGTGCAGGTATACCCCAGGCTCTTTTTTGGTTCTATCCATGTATTTACTTCCTTGAATCTAGTTGTCACCATCTCTATTTTATGGATGAAGAAACTGAGGCTCAGGCTGAGTGATTTGCCCAGCGTTTCATCGTAAGAGGCAGACCGCAGAGTCTGGAGAGGTGGGTGTTGAGCTCTTTAACTGACACGAGAGTACATCAGTCCTTCAGTCTCTGTCATATCTCGTGGCAAGTTAAATCCCTGCAGCCCAGCTCTGCCTGATGAAGTCAGAAAAGAATAGTGGCAGAGGTCCCATGCCTGGTCCCAAATCCTTGGTGTTCAAACCCCATTCTTCTTTCTTTTAAAAAATATTTTACTGATTTTTAGAGAAGCGAAAAGGAGAAGGATAGAGAGACAGAAACATCAATGAAAGAGGAACATGATCTATCGGCTGCCTCCAGCACACACCTCTACTCGGGGATCAAGCCTGCAACCCAGGCATGCACCCTGGTCAGGAATCAAACCGGGCAAATCAGGGACCTCTTGGTTCCTGGGTCAATACTCAACTGCTGAGCCTCACTGGCCAGGAAACCCCGTTTCTCTTTAAGCCATCTACCACAGGGCCCTGAATCAGCACAAAATAAATACAAGAGATGATTCTCTCTGTGTTCCTTCAGGTCTTTCTTTCCACCATCCTTCCCTGCCTGGGGATGGTGCACTACCAGTCAAAGCCAAGCCCTCCCTGACAATGCAGTCCAGCTGATACTGCAGAGGCGGGGAGTCTGTCCTTCCGTCTGTCCAGTTTAAGGATCATGAGGGGGACACAATTTGCCTTTTTTCCTCCTTTAAACACAAGTGCTACTAGGCAACTTCAGGCTTGTGGTCCTCCAGCTGGGTGCCGAGGGCCCCGGAGCACTACAGTGGACTCACGGGGTGTTTGACATTTTTTAGGGAAACGGAGCAATACTCAACATTTGTCAGACCCCCGTGAGCTCCCAGTTTTAACGTCAGACTGCACCGTATGCTTTTCAACTGTGCCATTTCCTTGTGAAGCTGGGTTTTTCGGCAGCTGCTGTGAGAAAAAAGCAAGGACCACGGGGAAAGCAACGTGGATGAGGAAGTGAGGATGGCAACTTTCAGTCTGATTCCAAGATGTGAGATGCTGTGCAGCGCCCAGGACATCCCATTAGTCAGGAATTGTGGTCGTTTCAGAAGGAAATAATATTTCTCCTTTCACTCTGTGTATAATTTTTTCAATTGGCTGCTCCATTGTTAGGATACAAACACTACATTATTTAGACCTAAGTACTTAGTAAATGAAACTCGGGTTTTCTTTTGTCCATGGGCACTGTGAAAAAATTATCGAAAGTCTGAGCAAGTTTGGGAACCTTGCAGCAGGTGTGTTTAAGTCTGCATCCAGGAGCCAAGGAGTTCCCAGGGAAGGCCCAGCCCCACCCCAGAAGCAGGTGGGCAGGGCAGCAAGCCTCAGAACGCTGACAGCACACTCAGGCTTCCAACTGCGGCTGACACACCAGCTACCGCCACACAGAGGCTGTGCTTATCTGCTTCAGCTTCACCCCAGGCTCCAGGCTCTCCTCTGCTCCCTCCCTGAAAGTTTTACACAGCATTTATAATGTATTTTGTATTATAAGTAATCCAGAGATGATTTAAAGAATACGGGAAGATGCAAGTAGGTTACATGCAAATACTACGGCATTTTATATAAGAGACTTGAGCATCCATGGATTTGGGTTTCTGCAGGGGGTCCTGGAACTAGTCCCCTGTGGATACTAAGGGACAATTGTATACACTGTGGATACAATGGACAAAGCGATGGTTATCGTTCTGGGTGGGACAGAGTGGAATGGCAGGAGATTTCATCATGCTACGCAGAACAGCACACAATTTAAAGTTTACGAATTGTTTATCTCCGGAGTTTTGTTTTTGGACCACAGTTGACCACAGGTAACTGAAACCACAGCAAGTGAAATCATGGATAAGGGGCGACTACTGTACACCACAGACCAGATGTTATCCTATTCAAAGTAGTCCTCAGAGGCCTGCCTTTTATTCCAATACAATCTCAAAGCATTTCTGAAATTCCTGTTTGCAAATTGCCCTCCAAGACCTTGAAACATTCTTTGAGTTTCTCTGAAGGAAAGTCTTCATCCTTCAAGGGTGCTAACTCATTCAGAGCCATAGGACAAAACTGGTGCAAACTAGAGAAATCCGTCTTGGGTCAGAAAAGGTGGTGGTAACTTCGAGTATCCTACAGAGCCTGCGTGTCAAGGGGGAAGCACGCGGAGACTGTCCGAACCTGCTGCTTAGAGCACAGCAATTATTCAGCCGGAGGTCACAGGGCCTGTGAGTATCTAATAAACCCCAGGAGCCTCCACAGAAAATTTATATGCCCATAAATCTCTATCTACCATTTTAGGAGGGTCTCAAGCTCTCAAAGTTCCTCCAGAGACTCATTTTAAGAATCCTTGTTCTAACAAAAAAGAAAGTAGACAAAAAGGACATGAGATGAGGCACCAAAACATTTTCTGTCTGTTGTTGAGATGGAAGGAAGGAAGGAAGGAAGGAAGGAAGGAAGGAAGGAAGGGGGGGAGGGCGGGGGGGAGGGAGGAAGGAAGGGATCTTTGTTCTAACCCATTTTATTGGCCCCATATGCATAGATAATTCTGAATGGAGGTCTACGGAGCTAGCAGATACACCAACGCTGGGCACTGAGAGAGGCTCACTTGCAGCAAGACACCCTGCTTCCCTGAGACCTTGCAGCACTGTTTCAAACTCGGAAGCTGGCAATTTACAGACTACACATCACGGGCCTTCAGGGGTGTTAGAAATAGTTATATCCCAAAATACTAGACTCACAAAATGCCAAGGGTCCTGAGATTCAAATCTGACATTTTCTTTTATATACTGATATGTACATACACATATGTACATGTATGTGTGTGTATATGTATGTGTGTATACACACACACATACATGTATATTTTTGTATTGATTTCAGAGAGAAAGGGAGAGAGAGAAACATCAATGATGTGAGAGAACCATTGATCGACTGCCTCCTGCACGCCCCACCCTGGGGATGGAGCCCACAACCCGGGCATATGTTCTGACCGGGAATCGAACCATGACCTCCTGGTTCATAGGTCAACACTCAACCATTGAGCCACATAGATGGACTCAAATGTGACATTTTCTAATGTGGTTTGCAAACTATTGATAGAGATAATTTCCAGAGAAAGGTCAAATCTACCTCCAGTAATCACATTTGTTTAGCAGTGGAAGTGCCGATATGAAGAGCAAGCTATGGTCATTGCATGCATTTGCTCCCCTTACCCTAAGTCTCCAGTCTCCCTGTGGAAAGAGCAGGCCTTCTCCCTTCTCCTGGGCCAGGCAGTATGCTCCCCGAGCAGCTCCCAGCATACTAAAAGCCACCCAAGTCACACCTGACTCATGCCACTGCTCTTTGTAATGAGCTATGACATGTGTCTAAGCCCTTGTATATTTTTGTATTTGTAGCCTACAATTAGGTATTTTTGAGGGATGTAGCTGACTAGTGGTTCGGTTCAGGGACCTGTAATTACTCACATAGGCATCAGGGCCAAGCCAGGCAACCATCAAGCTGGAGGCACTGAGCTCGAACTTTATGGAGGAAGCCACTCGGCTCCTAGGAGGTCCAGAGAATACTCATCAGCAAGAGGCCCACACTCCTCTCACTCCCCTTCACCTGTCCTCATCCACTGCTGGGCTCAGCACAACTCCTCAAGCCCAAATGCTGGCACATTTGTGGGCCCAACGCCCATAAAAATGGGCTACTCTGCTGGACACAGTTTCCCTCTGCAAGGTAATAGCAATCAATGTAAAGCAACTTTTAGAACTCCCCACAGACTTCTCACCTGAGGAACAGTGGGTCCCACCCACCAGCCCACAGAATCCTGCAGTCCACTGCTGTGCAGCTGAGCTGAGGGACATGGGCCTCACCTCTGAGCCACTTTCTCTGCCACCAGATGCAGTGGCCTCCCTGATCCCAAAGGCCCAACAGAGTAATTCTCCCCCATGCAAATCCCTACCACCCTGCTTCCCCATCATGTCCCTGGCTAGGAGGGAAGAGCCCTAACAATCCATCCCCAGTGACATTTCACATGTACATTTGTCTCCAATAAAAACTGGTTTCTCTGCCCAGTTGGTGTGGCTTAGTAGTTGAGCGTCAACCTATGAACCATGGAAGTCATGGTTCAATTCCCAGTCATACCCATGCCCGGGTTGCCTTTTTTTTAAAAAACTGGTTTTTCTGATGGCAGCTCAAATCCTGATTCTAAATATAATAAAAGATACAGCCACTAGCCAGCCCAGTGTGGCTGAGAAATACAGTTGCAGCTCACACTCAGTGCACCATACTCGAAAAGTATAATCCCAGTATCTAAAATATCTAATGTAAGTTTCCCTGCTTCCCTAATGCTGACTCCAAAAGTACTGTAGAGTACTTTATCCTTTTCAAAAAGACTTTCACATGTTATCTCATTTGAGTCTACCAAACAAGTCCCAGGAGGTTAAATGCAATAGGTGTTTTCTTCATTTTACAAAGGAAACTGAGGCCCAGGGAGATATTCTTGCCCCAAGATCACTCACCTAGTACTTGCAGAACCAGGTCTAAAACTACTTGGTTGCTGTATGACCTCAGTTCTTCACATGGCAAAAGTTAACAGTAGCTACTTCATAGAGCTTATTGTAAGGATAAATGGGCTACTATACAAGAAGTACTTGCAATAGTATCTGGTCCACAGTGAGGACTACATTATTGTTGTTGATGATATATATATATATGGTGTACTCTAATAGAAGAGTAATATTGAAATTGACCATTTCTCCAGGATGCCTAAGCCACACCCACCAGCCAATCAGAGTGGCTGTATGCACATTAACCCAGCCAAGATGGAGGCCAACCACCACGGAAGTAGATCAAACAGGAGGCTTCCGTTGCACCAGCGATGGAGAAAACTGTCTGCCTAGGCTGGCTGGGCCTCTCTCTGCTCAAGGCAACATAGTCGCAATTATAGAAGCCACAGAGCTGAAGCAAATAGGAGGCTTCGTTACCTGCCTAGGCCTGGGCTTAAGGCAACAGTGTTTCAATTATAGAAGATAAATAAACCCCAGAAACCTGATTCCAGCCAGCCTTGCTGGGACGTTGGATCAATGGGAGCTGTGGGCAGCCTGAAAGCCTGAAAACAGCCCTCAGCCTGTCACCCAGGCTGGCCAGGTATCCCAGTAAGGACCTAAACCCTGAAGGGACTGTGGATAGCCTGAAAACGGCCCTCAGCCCCTCACTCAGGCTGCCCAGGTACCCCAGTAGGGACCCGAGCCCTGAATGGACTGTGGACAGCCTGAATACGGCCCTCAGCCCCTCACCCAGGCTGGCCACACTCCAATGGGGTGAGGGTCCACACTGGGGGGCTTGGCCAACCTGCAAACAGCCATCAGCCCCTCACCCAGGATGGCCAGGCACGCCAGCAGGTGGACATCCCCTGAGGGGTCCCAGACTGCGAGAGGGCACAGGTCGGGCTGAGGGACCTCCCGAGTGCACACATTTTTGTACACCGGGCCCCTAGTCTATATATATAAAAGCCCAATATGCAAAGTGTCCCCTCGGGAGTTCAACCGAATGGGAGTTCGATTGCTTGCTATGACATAAGCTGACCACCAGGGGACGGCACGGAATGAAGGGAAGCCCCAGCTGGCAGCAGGCAGCCGCTAGCCCGCTAGGGACCCTACCTATGAACCAGGAGGTCACAGTTTGATTCCCCACCAGGGCACATGCCCGGGTTGCAGGCTTGATCCCCAGTGTGGGATGTGCAAGAGGCAGCCAATCAATGATTCTCACCATTGATGTTTCTCTCTCTCTCTCTCTCCCTTCATTTCTGAAATCAATGAAAATATACTTAATAGAATGGGGTGCACAGAGAGTGTCAGCACAGTGGTAACAGGAAACAACTGTCAGAGGACAGCACAATAGGCTCCAGAGAAGGCAACACTGACCTGAGTTACACAGGGTGACCAGAGTTTTCTAGGCAGAGGGAGAGAAGGGCATTTGGGGCTAAGGGAGCAGCATTTATACCCCGATACAGGGCAGAATTGTGCAGAGTATGATAATCTCATCCTGGCAGCATGGAGGGACTGCGTGGCTGTGTGTATTTGTTTCAGTGAGTCAGAGAGATACAGAACCGAGAGACAAAGAGAAAACAGAAAAATTAGATGTGAGAGAGTGAGCCCACATGGCCTAGGGGAGCAGGCTGCTGAGATAGCAAACATCACGTCTGCCTTTCCATGGGCTGAGGGGTAAGCTCGACTCCCTGGCTATGCTTACAGTGTGAATTTTAAACGTGAAATCCTTTAACAATTGTTTTCTCTCTCTTTGTGTCTTCCCCTCCTTCTAAGTAAAAGCTGTTTATCCCTGCTCCCGTTTCTGCCCTGCTCTGAGCACTGAGTTTTAGTGCCAATGCTTTAACACAAATCCAGCTTCACGTCCTGAGTGAAATATAATTTCACAGGAATGTAATTCTGGAATGATCTCATTGAAAAAGCACCTCCAGCAGGGGCCGTGAGCAAGCTTCAAGCCTGCCCATTCACACCCAGAGCCAAGGAGATCGCAGACCCCTTTCCCTTAAATGGAGAAGGTGTCTGCGGGCCCACGGCAAAGCTGCCCACAGATGTTGTCCTGCCCATAGCCAGCCTGCCTGCTTGCAGCCTGGGGCCTAGCCCAGAGCAGCGACCACCACAAACCACTCTGCACCATACAAGGATAGACTCAAGAGAGCATCTGAGCAAACAGGCTTTACCTCATAGATACTCCCTGTGTCGCTCACTAGGAGGGCTCTGGCTCCAGGCCATGAAACACCAGCTGAAACTATTAACACTCCCCGTCACCACCCCATCAGATGGAAGACTGTCCAGAAGCCAGGCTGCTAAGGATCCTCCCCAGAGCTACCTGCCTTCCCTAACACTCTGAAACTCAGTTGCTATTCAACCCTATTGTGAGAGGCAGAAAGTAGGGTGTTTGATTCCGAAACTAGAGGTCAAAGTCAGCTCTAGCCCAGCCCAGCGGAGCTGAGACAAAGTGGGACTAAGGGAAGAAATAACAGACTCTGACGGACTTTCAAAAACCCTACCTGAAAAATCACCAAGTTGTAAGCTTTAGACAAAACATTCTCACTCTGAATCTGTACCCCACCCCCAATGAATCCTCATAAAATGGAAAGAAGGAGAAGAAGGAAGAGAAGGAGGAGGAGCAGGAGCAGAAGGAGGAGGAGCATGAGCAGAAGGAAGAGGTAGAGGGGGAGGAGGAGGAGGAGGAGGAGGAAAGAAAGAGGAAGAGGAAGAGGAAGAGGAGGAGGAGGAAGATCGATATTTTGCAGAGGCTAAAGAAACTCTCTGAGCTACCCTTGCAACGTTTCTATAAGCCCAAAACTGTTTTAAAATCAAAGTTTTCTAAAAATGCTGGCTTGGTTGCCTCTATAAGGAATAACGGGAAAAGAGTGGTCTTGTGTATAAATTTCCACTCTGCCTCTACTAACTAGGAAGCTGTGGAGGAGTTACCTGACCTCTCTAATGCTTCAGCTTCCTCATCTATAAAATGGAGATGACAGTTCCAACCACAAAATGTTGTTGTGAAGATTAAGAAAGATACTGCATGCAGAGGACTTACCACTGCCAAAGCACTTTCTCCAGGGCAGTAGCAGGTTCTCAGCTCGGTCAGCCTTTACCTTGGGTTCCTGGCAACTGCAGTCGGAGGCCCTACCTCCCCTCCACAGCCCTGCCTGTCTTTGTGATTTACAGCTTCTGCCACATACGACATTATACTTTAAGCCCACAGTAATCACCCAAGAGGGCTGAAGGCCGCCTTGCAGCAAGTTCCGACAAGTGAAAGCACACCCTCATTGACAGAAACATGTTCTGCTCCTTCCTGCTTTCCCTTCCTCCAACAGCATCCAACGTCACAGCCATGAGCTGAATTACTTTCCTGAGGTTGGCAGGGGTCAACCAAAAGGAAAGCCAGAGGTGGACAGAGCTAGGCGTCCAGTATGATTAGCTGTCCACAGTGCAGGGCGGGCAGGGGGACTATGCCCTCAAAGCTGCCACAAAAGGCTCTTCACCCTCAGCAGCACTACTACCACCCACCACCACCACCCGCACTGCTTCCTGCACCCACCTTAGCACCGCTTGCATTGGGCAAAAAAAAAAATGCAAATCCACCAAGTCAAGGGGCACAATAAGTTCACCAAAACCAAGAGACAAGCCCCAAGGCTGGGCATGAGATTGCCCCCAACCCTCGGAACCAAACACTCGAGCCTCAGCCATCCTGACTCCTGGCTCCATAATGTGCTGTCCATCTCTGCCCTGGGAAGACTGAGGTGAGGGGAGAGTGGGCAAGCGAGTGCAGCGGGGCCCCATCCTGGTCTTAGAGGCTAAGGAAAGAATCAGGCAAAGAAAGGTACAGCTCTGGTGTCACATGATGTCTTTGAAAATCACTCACAAAGATATTGGATCCTTAAAACACTCTCCTAAACCAAAGGAGAAGTCCAATCTCACCCTGAAAACTCAGTGTCCAAATAAGGGATCCATCAGCGCTACAAGCCAGCCCTTTCCAACTTTGAAAGCCCTGCGAGAGAAGCTGTTCCCAGGCTCAGGATTCCACTAACAGGTTGTAACCCCTCAAAGCACTAATGGCCACATTCTAGTGGCTAATTTCTCTGACCTTCCAGATGGCTGGAGTGGGGACACACCCCAGCTGAGGCCCAAGGACATTAGTTCCTGGCAGGGAGTATACGAAAGCTCAGCAGCCCAGCCATGCCAGATAACAGCTCCAGCTTCAAGGACAAGTTTTGGGAAGCAGAGGCCAGGAAGAAGATGTCCTTGGAGCCATTTCTTATTTAACCACCTAAGAGCCAAACATAGCCAAATAGGAAGAAACTAACTCTACTGTCTTTTACGCAGCACTTTCCAGCTCATCGCCTTATATCTAGTTTACGATAATGATCTGGTTATAAGCAGCAGTTTATCAATGCCAGCCCATGGGAGCGGGAGGCACTAAATAAATGTGACGTGTTACTGTCATCATCATTAGTTCCCTTTATTCTTCCATCCCCAGGCTTCCCTGCTCAGAAATGATAGGCTTAGCATCTGCATCATGTCATTCCTCAGGGATCCTGCACTGCCAATCACACCAGATCCAAATTCCTCCAAAACCTTGTCAAAAGCTACCAACCAATCTCTATTCCCTCTTCTGCCTTTTCATCCACCCTCAACCTTCCACCATACCCTTCACTCTCCTCCACACAAAGACACAAACACACATGCACTTCTCTCTCCAGACAGGATACTACTCGCTCTAAAAGTGTCCATTATTGTCTACATGTTTTTGTGTTCAAACATTTCCAGCCTAGAGTACTCTCCTTCCTCTCTGCTTATCCAAATCCTATCTGTGCTCCAAGGCCTAGTCCAAGGTCCCTCTTAAACATAGGCTGGGAAAACGTTCCATCCCCAAACAATGGCCAAGCACTTCCTCTGTGCTAGGCACTAGGCCAGACACTGAGGACACAGTAAGGGGAATAATACAGTCCTTCAGCCTCCTGACTGGTGGGAGGGGCTTTACCATGAACCTCTTTGTTCACCTGAATCACAGGTAGGGGAGTCAACCATCAGATCCCATAGGCATCTTGGTGTGATACTTGAGGGGGGGACTGAGGTGAGTATGGGAGATAAAGTCCAGTTGATGAGGTCTTCTTGCCTCACCTTCCACCTTTCCAAGAAGCCATCCAGGCCTGGTGCTTTAGAACCTATCGTTACAAGAACCATCACTCTCTGACCAACTTGGGTAGCACTGCCTCCTGCCCAGCTTTTATTAGCTTCACAACTATGCTAGGTCCCATCCCATTCAATAATAGCCCTAGTCAACTCCTTCTCCTAAGGACCAAGCCCAATGCATCACACTCCTGCCTGAGCCAGAGAACAAAGAGAAAATGACCAGTGCTTTCCTCAGGAGTAGCCACCATGACTACACAGATGATGGAGGTCACATGGGAGACGACTGCTTTAGGTCTCTCCAGGGTAATTGCAATTCTCAGACCCTAACAGTAACTCCACTCCTCTCTGTCCTGCTCAAGAAAAGCTATCAGAATATGAGTCAGAGTGCTATTATTATAGGGATAATCTTGCATACCTCCTACGTTATTCAAATAGGTAACCCATTCACATGTACCTTGATCCTCTAACTCCCAGTTAAACGTAGCAACTGACACAACATGACATATCGTATCAGTGCAGTTCCTCTCCTCACCCCTCTAACTCAGACACAGAAGAGGTTTTCCAGATGTAATCTCAGATACCTGTTAGAACCAGAGAGGAAGGGAGAACACCTCATCTGTCCCTATTTATAGTCCAGCAATGGAGACTCACTGTCTTCCCCATCACCCATCCTCATCACACTCTACCTCAATAAGCTCATCTCACATGAGATGCAACTATTGCTTCTTAGAGCTCAAACTCTTCAGCCACCTGAACAGTCTCAGTCCATGCTAAGGAGGCTCACAGTGTTCAGGAGCTAACCCAAACCACCAGTCACACGTTCAGATTTCAGGGGGTCTTTCTAGGTCAGGATCGCCAGAAAGGCCATAGCTGCTGTTGACCAATGGACACCATCTGTAAGCACAGCAAGGGATCCATAAGCAAAGCCTTGAAGAACGGGCAGGAGAGAAGTGAAGAAGCTGCCATTAGCCCTCAGATCCCCAGCACCAGCTAGGAGGAGTGTCTATCTGAGCAAAGCTTTGCGTCCAACTGAAACAAGCAGCTGTCTTTGACACCTGTGGCATCCAGACCTATTCGACTGCCCAGGCTCCCCCACTCAGCTGCCCCCACCTGAAGGCCTATGGCCAAAGGCTGGAGGGAGCACACCAAGCGTCCTTGGAGATTAGCTACACATTTCCAGTCCCCTTTCCACCTCCGTTCCCCCTCCCGCCCCCCCTAACAACTCAAATTTTCAGTCTCTGCGTGTCTATGTGCCTGTGTGTCTGCGTTTTATTTACACTACCCACGTCTGTTGCTAGCAACAGAAACAAAGTACTTTAAGGCAGAAAAGGCAAGTCGGCCAACTGGCTTGCTGCTCCCCATCCAGCTTCCAGCTCAGGGAAGAGGCTGGTAAAGGATGAGTTGAGTTCCAACATCTCATGGGTGCCTACAGCTCCATATGGTAGGGGGACGGGCATAGTCACAGCCCAGCTGAGGGCCCCAGCCACCAGCCCGCCCTCTTCTTCCCTGGAAGCCACACCCTGTACTCCTCATTCCCTCACCTGCCCAGGTGCTGACTACTGTTGGAAGGCTGACTACTGTTCAAATGACGGATTTAAGAAAACCTGCCCTCCACCCTTGCTCAATAGGAGACTGTACAGATCAGCTGGCATTGCCTCCCAGACCCAGACTATAGAGAAACAGCCCAAGACTACGTGTTACTTGTATGTCCTTTCCCATCTTCAGCTATTCTGCTACTGAGGATCTTCCAAGTTCTAGTACTTAGCTCCTCAATAAGACGGTTAGTGATTACCAATCACTGCTTGCTTTTGAGCAGCAAGAGGAAACCATGCATTCAAGGAGCTCACAGATTAACTTAGGAAAATGAGACACAATAGGAAATAATTCAAGTGTGAGATGCAGACCAAAAGTATCTAAAATACAATGGGTGGGAGTGGAGGGGCTGGAGTAGCTCAGATAGGATGTCTGTGGGAGAGGAAATGTGAGCCAGGCCTTCCAGACAAACAGTAGTTGGACAGAATGAGACAGGAGCCTATTTGAGATGAAGAGTTAGACTGTGACTCAAGGTCCCAGGGCAGGAAGAATGGCAAATATCATGCCTATAGTGTTGTCTCTTATCCAATTGAGGCTCAGCCCTGGGAGGTAAGGAGGAAAGAGACCTGAGTTGCCACATTCTCCAGTCCCTCTGCTCCCACCTCCGCCAAGAGCGTTCTCAGTGTTTCCTTTTCCCATACTACTCTGAAAGCTCTCCCCTACAGTGCACAGAATATAGGCAGCCTAATTCCCTGAACCCAAAAACATCCTAATGGAACCCTTGGTACTCAAAGTTCCTGCTCCCACAGTAGGACCAGTTTCGTGCTCTCCAATTGCAATGTGGGTCAGGAGCTTGGTCTATTCTTCTGCTGGTCTAGGTCAAGCTAAGTCTGGTTCTTTATGCACTAGAGCAGGAGAAGGGTATGAAAGAGCAGGAGAAGAGCATGAAATTATAAGTACAGTCTCTGGTAAGCCAGGTCAACAGTCTCTCCTCCTTCCGTTCACATATACAGTCATGCATGCATTCAACTAAAACATACCAAACACCAACCGTGTGTGAACTAATACGCTTAGTGCTACCAACTAATATGCTTAGTGGAACACCAAAATGCATCAGGTATAGGTCCATCCTCAAAGGGCTTACATTCTAGTAAGGGGGACTCAACAGACACATAAATATAACAAGTACCAGGAAGACTATTTTAAGTGTCGTTTTGAGAGCTGCTATGTTGTGGACGTCTTCCAACTGAAGAAGCAGGAAGGTTTCCTAGGGAGGGGTGCCCTTGCTCTGGGCCTGGCAGCTCAAATGGCAAAAGGATGAAGGGCCACTCGGATAGACAGAACTACAAGAGCAGAGTCACGGAGACAGAAAAGTCGAAGACACCTGAAGAACAGCAAGATGTTAAGTCTGGCGCGAGTTTAACTGGAAGTGTACCAGGGATGAGGGAGAGTTGGAAAGACAGAGATATGTCAGATCTTAGACCTAAATTAAGGATCTTCTCTTTTCTCTGGGAAATCATCAAAATTTTCTGAGGAAGGTATGATGGATCCAGACCTATTGTGCTTCAGAAGACGAAGCAGTACTCAGAAATCTAGGGGACACAGCAGAACAATTTGACCATGTAGTCCACCAGAACTGAAAATCATAGGAAGCATAAGAGAAGGAGGGAACTCAGGTAATCAAGTCCCTGACTAAAAGTTCCCGACTGCAATTCTTGTCTTCGAGGTTCAGGCTGAACAGAAAAATAAGAGGGCAGTCCCAAGAGCAGCAAAGAGGCTGTATTAAGCATGGAAAGGCCGGAGAACCAGCTGTCTAGAGCAGGCAATGAAGGAACAGGCAGTATAAATGTTCAGGAGATTGGGGAAGGAAGGGAATTTCAAGGTTTAGGTTCCTGAAAATGAAAAGGCTCCAAGTGATGAAACTAAAGGTATGGCCATGCTCTGAGTACCCTGAGGGGAATGAAGATGAAGTCTTCGAGTTGAAAAGATTGAGAGACTGAGGCCAGGACGATGAAGGGTTATCAGTGTGAATTGTCAAGTCCTAACTTTGCTAGAAAGAGGACACATGAAGAAGGTTGTCAGCAATTAACAAGGAAGTCAAGAGGGAGTCAGCACCAAGAATGAGGAGGGGAGGGACATGTGAAGGGAGAGATTGGCTTCAAATGGAAAGGCTGCCAACAGGACCAGAAGCAAGGTCAGGGAGCACAGAATGAGAGTCGGGGTGGGAGATGACGATGCTTCATTAGAGTGGGTCACAGGGAAGTGAGATCTTCCCGGAAAAGCCAGGTGTCAGCTATAATAAAGAGATAGGAATCCTCACGGAAAAGGTAGAAAACAGGGGCAATACCACTTTTGTCTATCACAGCTGGCAAAGTGATAAAACTTTGACGAGCCCTGGCCGGTTTGGCTCAGTGGATAGAGCGTCGGCCCGTGGGCTGAAGGGTCCCAGGTTCGATTCTGGTCAAGGGCATGTGCCTTGGTTGTGAGCACATCCCCAGTGGGAGGGTGCGGGAGGAGTGTAGGAGGCAGCTGATCTATGTTTCTCTCTCATCGATGTTTCTAACTTTCTAGTCCTCTCCCTTCCTCTCTGTAAAAAAATCAATAAAACATTTTTTTTAAAAAAAACTGTGATGAGAGGAAAGCAAGATGTGGTGAATGGGGCATTCTTATCTACTGTTGAGGGTACTATAAACCAGCACAACCATTATTTTTTAAAATAAAATTTTATTGATTTCAAAAAGGAAGGGAAAGGGAAAGAGACATAGAAACATCAATGATGAGAGAGAATCATTGATCGGCTGCCTCCTGCAACCTCCATACTGGGATCAAGCCCACAACCCAGGCAGGTGCCCTGACCTGACCCAGAACTGAACTGTGACCTCCTGGTTCACAGGTCGACACTCAACCACTGAGCCACTCTGGCTGGGCAAAACCAACACAACTTTTAAAAGACAACCACAGACAAGAAAATCATTGCAAAGCACATAACTGACAAGTGATTTAAAATCAAAATACATGAAGAACTTTGAAAATCAACCAAAGGACTTTTATGCATGCATTTAAGCATAACCAATGGACACAAAACACTGGGGGGTAGGGGAGGCTGGGGGAGGGGTAGGGGAAAAAAGAGATGTATGTACTAATCTTTGTAATACTTTATGTAATAAAAAAAATGGGGGGGAAAAGGGGAAGAAAAATATCAATAGGAAAGAGAAAAAAAAAAGAAAGAAAGAACTGAAAAACACATAATAGATCTGATGAGACAATTCAAAGAAAAGGAATATCAAATCTTCAATCATGTATGAAATAATGC
Organism: Murina feae; assembly: GCA_004026665.1. Taxonomy (NCBI): domain Eukaryota; kingdom Metazoa; phylum Chordata; class Mammalia; order Chiroptera; family Vespertilionidae; genus Murina; species Murina feae. Next base: position 34,904 of record PVJC01004660.1, on the reverse strand, counting down.
TCAAGGTCTCTGGTAAATCAGGAAAATGCAAATTAAAGCAATGAGATATTATTTCATATTCATTAGATTGGAAAATACTGAGAAGGGTGGGATCTCTAAGTGTTAGCAAAAATTTGGGAAAATTAAAACCCATATATACTGTTGGTGAATACATATAAGTATCATGGAGAGCAATCTGGTGTGACCTAGAAAAGATGAGAATGTGCACCCCACTACAGGCAGCTGGTGTACATAAACTCTCACACATTCCTTCTTCAAGGATGCTCATCACAGCACTATTTTTAATACACAAGAAGGAGAAATACTTCAACCATCTCTCACTATTATGCAATGGTGCATCACAGACCAATTTAATTGAAAGATTTTACACATGCACACTTTTCAAAAATAACACTGAGTGAATCAAATCAAGCTGCAAAAGGCTGCATGCAGGAATGGTGTCATGTGCATGAAATTTTAAAATATATAATACGACACATTAGTTATGAAAACACATATCCATAAAAGGATAAGCTATACGTGGTAATGAGGCATATCAACTTTCAGGGATAAAAGGATTGGAGAAAGCTTTAGTCATACCTGTCATATTAAAAACATTTTTTACCAGCTTTTAGGCAAATATGGTAAATGTTAATATTGATTAAATTTGGGTGAACAAGTACATAGGTTCAGTTTCTGGTTGGGGCACATGCATGGGTTGCTGGCTCAATCCCCAGTAGGAGTGTGCAGAAGGCAGACAATTGATGTTTCTCTCATCAATGTTTCACTCTCTCTCTCTCCTTTCCCTTCCTCTCTCTCTATAAAATCAATAAAAACATATTTGGGGGGGAAGCTATGGCTTCACAGTGGACTTGGTCTTGACTACACAAAAGGCAATTCCATTTCTCTAGTTAATTAGATAAAAGCTAAAGATGCTCAAGGAACAGAGAAAAGAAGGCTGACAAAAGCAAGGTGATCATCATAAGGCAGTCTTGTATATAGGCAATGTGGAACATCTAAAACCTGAAACCAACCAAGAAAGTATTGGCTATGTGGCCTCTACGAGCCAGTAGAGAAGTTCTCTTGGCAGGTGCATCTCCCTTCTGGGTATGGTAGCCCCCATTACACAAGCCCCCAGGGGGCTAACAGTTGTTAAGAAAGCACAGGAAGGTACCCCATCGGAGATTCCATGGGTATCCACTGAAATTAAGCCATTCTTTGTACTTTGGGTCTGTGGATCTCATCTAAGGAGCTAGCTACCTCATTTCCACAAGTAGTCAACTTCAATCAGGCCCCAGAGCCTGAGTTTGCCCCCATGTCCATAAAAAAGCACCATCAGTTGTTCGTTTTTTTGCATTGAACATTGATTGTGACCATGGCAATTTTTCCTGTCTTCTAAGATCACTGCTGCAAAGAGGAAAAGGTAGGTACAAGAGGATAAAAGCACACACATGCAAATTCTTTGGTGGCTCAAATTCCCCTCATTCTACTTGCCTCTGACCAAGGAGGAGGACAGAGAGCAAGGGACACATCTGCATTTTGAAGGCAGTCACCTCCCTGCCTTGTTGTTTTTATCTTCTGGAAAAGTCGTCCACTCCCAACTAGGATCTCTCCCTCGGTCACTATAATCCCATGATTTGCTTGTCATGTGAACATCATTCAGCAGTTTCCAAGGACTGGTATTATCTAGAAGTGATGGTGGTCATTTCCAGATCAGACACAGTCACACAGATAAAGCAAAGGGCAATCCCTGCCTGGCATTTATGAGCAAAGAGATGGAGGAGAAGAGAGGGGAAGAACGCAGTGTTCACCAGATCTCTCAGCACTAAGTCAGCCTCCTATTTGTAAATGAAGGAAAAGTCCAATCCCTTATACTTCAAAGGGAGTTTTACATTTGATCAGTCTTGTTCCTCCCAGGGTATTATGAAGATTAAGTAAAATCCATAATGGTTTTTTAAAAATATATTTTATTGATTTTTTTTACAGAGAGGAAGGGAGAGAGATAGAGTCAGAAACATTGATGAGAGAGAAACATCGATCAGCTGCCTCCTGCATAGCCCCTACTGGGGATGTGCCCGCAACCAAGGTACATGCCCTTGACTGGAATCAAACCTAGAACCCTTCAGTCCGCAGGCTGATGCTCTATCCATTGAGCCAAACTGGTCAGGGCAAAATCCATAATGTTTTAATACAGGCAAGAACACAGTTACAAAGCTCTAATTCTCTAGTAGAAAGTCAACCCTCCCATTGATTTTCCAAAGTCTGTGGATCTGTTTCAGTTGGAAATACAGAATACAGAACCAAGAACTCAGGATTTCTGGATTGATTGCTGCCCAACTCTTACAAAATCCCAACTAAAAAAGTGACAATGCAAGGAGACCAGCTAAGGAGTGCGATGGATACCCATGCCCCTGGGTATTTTAAGCTCCCCTGTTCTATCAGGTTGCTGGAAATCTATACAGATATGTACACCATTAACTCGGCTCCCTGCAGGGTGGTTTTCACTGAGCTGCAACTTCATGTAATACATTTGTATTTTATTATAGCAGTCCCCACAAGAGAGCTACAGGAAATCTAAATCACATAAGCATTTGCTGTAAAAAATAATACAGAAATGTCATTGTGGTTGTAAAAATAAGAAAAGAATAAAATATAACTCTTAATGAAAAACTGGTATAACTATCTACTATATCATTCAACATCTCCAATGAAGATATTCATATAAGAAATCTCATTAAAATATAAAGCTAAAAACCAAACTTTCTCTGCCTTGAGAAAAGGATGTTTCCTCTTATCTAAAGGTTAGATATCAGGTCAGTTTCCATGACTACCAAGGAACTCAAAGTCCAAGGCCATTCCTAGAAGCCATCTTAATTAACTAGATTAGGACATGTGCAAGGTCTTCTTTGCTTTGCTGTTGATGATCTGTTTCTCTTATTAAGATGATTACGGTCTTTCTTTGCCAAGCATTGTTCCCAGGTGTTAATTATGTTAATTCATTTAATACTCTAAAACTATCCTATGAGGTAAATGCTATCAATTCTATTTTACCAAATAAGAAAACTAAAACCAAAGGTCATACAGCTGGTAAAAGAAAAAGTCAGAATTCAAACTAGATTTGACTTTGAAGTTCCTGCTCCTTCCACTAAGCACATCCTTATGTCTTCTGTAGCCAGTCATCTCAGTTCCTCTTTTGAAAAGATTGGAATACAAAACCGATGAGATAATGTATGTAAAAATATTTAATGTGTTGTAAGTTATTATTCATATATAAATAACTATCATTATCCTGCCTAAAGCAGAGGTGACATTTCTGCTTACACACACACACACACACACACACACACACACACCAGCAAAGTCAGCAGGAAATGAATTCCAAATACAGCCCAACAGAAACTTTTCTCTCAACATTAAAACTCATAAGCCCTACTGATTTGGCTCAGTAGATAGAGCACTGGCCCAGGTTCGATCTCAATTAGTGGCACTTACCTTGGTTGCAGGTTCCCTGACCTTGGTTGGTGCGTGTGTAGGAGGCAACCAACGATGTTCTCTCCCACATTGATGTTTCTCTCTCTTTCTCTCCCTCTCTCTCCCTCTCTCTCTCCCTCTCTCTCTCTCCCTCTCCCCCCCCCCTCTCTCAAACATCCTCAAGTGAGAATTAACAAAAAAATAATAATAATGATAAATAAAACTCAAAAAACCATATAAGCCTGTGGGTCAGTCACTCCCTTCAACATAGGTGTTTGGCAAGATAGTGAGAAAACATCCCACTCCCAGACTTTGCTGGGCACAGACTCTGTTTGCCTTGAAATCATGGCGATGCTGGCATTAAGCCAGGTTGCCCTTCTTATCTCCCAGCTCCACTTGAAGCTCTTTTTCTTCCACGATGATCATCCTAAAAGTATTATTTCAAGAGATATCTTAGGAAGAGAAATTTTCATCTCAAGTTTTCATTTCTGGCTCATCCACAAGTCCATAACTTTAGCTCAAAGTTCTTCAAAACTATGAAACCTACAATATTCTTATTTCCTATAGGCATGATGACAATGACCCAGGAGAGAGAGAGAGATGAGAGAGAGAGATACACGGGTGGGGCAAAATAGGTTTTTAGCTATCTACTCTAATAAAAGTGTAATATTGAAATTAACGTTTTCTCTGAGACGCCTAAGCCACGCCCACCAGCCAATCAGAGCGGCTGTATGCAAATTAACCCAGCCAAGATGGAGGCTGGCAGCCAAGTAGCAAATAGCAGCAGGTGCGGCGCAGGTGGCAGGGCGGGCGGGGGGGGGGGGGGGGGGGGGGGGGGGGGGGGGGGGGGGGGGGGGGGGGGTGTGAGAAACAGCACGGGGATGGGCCTGGAGGGTGCCAGGCACCCCAATGGCTCTGATCCCACCTCGGTGCTGGGGCCTCTGGGACCACAGCAGCGTGGGACAGAACTGGAGGGCACCCGGCACCCCAGCAGCTCTGAGCCCACCTTGGTGCTGGGGCCACCGGAGTCTGAAGCACAGAGATCCAGCCTGCAGGTGGCCGGGCACCTCAGCAGCTCCAAGCCCGAGCCGTGGAGGCGCTGGGGCCACTGGGGCTACAGCAGAGACACAAATCTGCAGGAACCTGTGGAAAGGGAGATAAACTATCATAACTTTATCTCCCTTTCCACAAGATGAGAAAACAGACCCTGATTTACTTAGTGATATGGCCTACACCCTTCTACAAGCACAGCGTATGTTATGACCACTCCCAGGAAGGTCTGGTCACAATACTATCTCCAGGGAATAACACTACTGTGGCAAATCATCTAAGAAAGAAAACAAGCTTTTGTTGGGTTTATTCTGAAAGTCAGAGAACATGCCACCCCAACATATGCTGTGTTGTTATATTGATGATCTTGAGCTGCAGGTGCTTGAAAAACAGCAAATGTAAGGAGAGGCTTTTGCTAAAGTTTCCTGATCTGCCTAGAATCAGACCCCCACAAAATGTTCCCTCGATGTGAAAAGTATCATCAGCCAGTGAAGACTGACTCCTGTCAAAGGAGACTAGAAGTTGACATCACACCCAAACTACCTCACCCACCCCCATTCATCTTTCCTAAAGCTCATGTACTCTCCTCTAAGAGACCTAGATATCCCGTCCCCTTTCCCTAAGAAGAAGGTATTTAAATCTGGACTCTAAGCCACCTTGGGGAGTTATTCATTTTTCCCTGGGATCTCCCACATATATACGAGGTACACATGTTAATGAACTTTTGTTTTCTTTTGGTAATCTGTCTTTCATTACAAGGGCCTCCGCTAAGAACTCAGAAGGGTAGAGGAACACTATTTTTCCTCCTCCATAATTCTATCTTGGGAAATCAAGTTCCAGGCTGAATAGTGAGTTTGGCTCAAATGCCAAGCAGTCCCAGCTGAGAGGAGGGAAGCTTCTAAAGGGAAATCAATGATACTGGCATCAAAGTAGGACAGAGGGCACACCCATGGTTGGTGGTGGGAGTTTAAAGTGGTTCAACATTTTTGGAGGAGGATTTGGCAAAATCAATAGAAATGATCAAGGTACATCCAAGAGTCTTCTTCTAGGAATCTCATCTGCTGAGATAAAGCACCAGTGCATAAGCCCTGGTCAGAACCCAGGATGCTTTTACAGGCTCCCCTTCCACAATAGGAAAACCTGCTAACAACCTGCATTTTTAAGGCAAGGTGGCATCTATACTAATAAAAAGGTAATATGCTAATTAGACTGAACATCTTCTAGACGACCTTCTGGACGTCCTGGACAAAGCCATGGTGGCAGGGCTGAGGCAGAGGCAGTTACAGGCTATCAGGCAGGCAGAGAGCAGTTAGGGGGATCAGGCCAGCAGGGGAGAGCAGTTAGGGCGGATCAGGCCAGCAGGCAGGTGAGCAGTTAGGAGCCAGCGGCCCCGAGGGTTCCCCAATTGGAGAGGGTGCAGACCAGGCTGAGGGACGCCCCTCCCCCGAGTGCACAAATTTTGTGCACCAGGCCCCTAGTTTGTATATAAAATATATAATAAAAGCATAGCATGCTAATTAGACCAGATGACCTTCGGGAGGAAGCTGGGGCTGCCAGGGAAGCCCAGGTCCTGATGCTTGCAGGCAGCTGGAGTGAAGCTCAGGTCCTGGGTGCCAGAGGGAAGCCGGTGCTGGCAGCCAGGGAAAAGAAGGCCTACTCTTAGATGAATTTTGTGCACTGGGCCTCTAGTAATACAATAATTAATAAATACTAATAAAGTACTCACAAGGTGCATGTGCCATCTCCTGCCCTAACATACACCAGGCTCTCCCCGACAGCTTTTGCTGCATCCTAGCAACTTCAGTACCTATGTGTATGGATCCACTCAAAACTCATGATTGATTCCGCGATGTCAATGTTACTTTTATTACCTACCTATGGACAAACGTTGGACCTTGTCATTGCCTAAGACTACACATCTCAATTTTGTCCTACAAAACCCTATGTCCTGACCACAATTTCCCTTCCTATCTCTTGACCTTTTTACTACCCAATAGCTGCTCTTTGACTTTGGCCAAATCTCTCTTCCCTAGTTTACATCAGCCACAACCTTTCTGTCCTTCCAGCGAGAATCCATGATCCATCACTCCCTCAAATCCCTATCCTTTTTCTCCTTCCACTGTACCTGCTTGTAGAGCCCTCACTCTGGATCAGTGCTTGCATCAGAATATACTGTTCCCAGTGAAAGCAACTAAAAATTGCTGGTCAGAAATCAGCATGTCTAAAACATGTCTGAAAGATCTTTTGGAGATACATTCTGAAGTATTTATGGATGAAATGATATGATGCCTTTTTTGCTTCCAAAAATGCAGTGGGGGAGAAGAGGGAAACGAGCAAGGATAAAGATAAAACAAATTAGTCCATGTGCTGACAATAGTTGAGACTGGATGATGTATATATGGGTGTTCCTCTTCTTTTCTGTCTATTTTTGTGTATGCTTGACATCTTCCATAATAAAAAAGTTTAAAAAATAAAACCACTTAAGTGAAAGATTAATGGGGAAGAGTGCCAAAAGTCACCCACAGATTATCTACCAGTTATAAAATGGAAACTATAATTTTACAACAGAGAAATATGGCTGACCCTACCTTAAGCAGTAACCAAATTTAGCATCAGTAATAGTGGGAAAACCAGACATTATGTGCCTCTGATCTGCTGCATCATATATAAAGGGTTTTTGTCTCCTCAAAAATGTTTAAATCTAAATCTAATCAAGCCTCTAGATCTAGTTTATAGTTTACAGAAAATATCACATTTTGGGAAGCACCTCTGTTGGTGAGAGAGAAAGAGCCTAAACAATTCTCAATACTCCAAAGAAACAATAAGATAAATCCACAACATAGCAAATAAACTTATGTTAAATTTTTTAAGAAAAGGGAATGCCTAAAACTGAACTTATCATCTCCCTTGTTACCCCTAATAAAACTCTTTCTTCCCTGTACTTTTTCCACAAAGTTGCCTGAGTTTCTACAACTCCACCCTGACTTTTCATTCTCCTTATTCTGGTTCAATCCATCACCAAGTCCTGCAAATTCCACCTCCTTAATGTCTCATAGCCACCTCCATTGCCCTGCCACTCTTAACTCACATTGTATTATTGATTAGAGGACCCATACACGAAATTCATGCACTCGCAGGGAGTTCCCTCAGCCTGGCCTGTGCCCTCTCACAGTCCACGAGCCCTCAGGGGATGTCAAACTGATGGCTTAGCACTGCTGCAGAGGTGAGAAAGGCTCCCACTACCGCCACTGCGCTCGCCAGCTGTAAGCCCAGCTTCTGGCTGAGCGGTGCTCCCCCTGTGGGAGTGCACTGACCACCAGAGGGCAGCTCCTGTGTTAAGCGTCTGCCCCCTAGTGGTCAATGGACATCATAGTGACCAATCCTTTCCGCTGTTTGGTCAATTTGCATATTAGCCTTTTATTATATAGGATTGCTTGACTTACTACAATAATTTCCTAAAAACCATCTCCTTGTTCCTTTTACTTTCTTTAGATCTGCTCTCTACACTTCAGCCGAATGATCTTGCACATGTCCCCACATCACTCCAGTGCTCCAATTCCTTCAGCAGCTCCTTTGCCCACAGTGGTGCGTGCTAAATGTGGTGAGGAACTGCAGGGCAGGCACTCCACATTCTATTGCACAGCACTGAGTGGCATGCAATCACAAGGTGATCCAGTCACTCGCTTTGTAATTCTTTTAAACCTTCTCGATAGATTAAGAAGAAAGTCTCCACTTGCTGATGTCTTGAACACTTGATCATCTCTTAAGGGAGAGAAGACTTTCATAGGCAGTAGCATCTAGGTAAAATTTTAATGCATTTTTTTTGTCTTCACTGTATTTACTTTAAAAGTTATCTTCTGTGTATAGTAAATAATACTGACGTTTCCACTTTAAGAAAGTAAGATAATGTTTCAATGAATTAAGTTCGAGAAAAAATTCAGGTTTCTCTGTGTGAGTGTGGTGATTTCAAAACACGTTTGCAGACTGTTTGCTATTCCTGTCCTTGAACCAGACAGCCTGTGACCACCTCAAGGAACAGAAGGCTGTTATGTGAGGGCTCCTGACTTCTAAGACAAGGTTAGATGAAGGCCATGCAACCTCAGCCAGTCTCCCTCAGGGAGCTGGCTTTCAGGTCCTGAGCCACCTGGTAAGAAATCTAGCTGCCCTTGGAGCTGCCATGCTGGAGGGACCACAGAGAGTAACAGTGGAAGGTGGGAGAAGGGGGTGAAACGAAAGGGATAGAGCCGAGGAGGCCCAGCGGCTCGACTTTTCCCAGCGCGGGCTCCGCACATGGGGTGAGCGAGCCTTCTGCTGATCCAGCCCTAGCCTCCCTCTGACTACAACTGCATGAGAAGACCCCAAGCGAGACCCCCAAAACCATGAGAGGTGACAATAAAATTACTGCTCTGTACACAGCCACTCTGCCTAGGGATGGTGTGGTATGCAGAATACTGGCAGCTAGGGCCCTGAGGCCGGTCTCCCAGTCGCATCTTGATGCTGCTCGAGCTGCACTCTGTAAGCAAATGACCGGTGGGCGGCTAAGTGCCGTAACTCAGCACATACTGCTTCTCCCCTGTCTTTGCACATGCCAATCCCTTGACCTGGCATGCCCCTCCTTGCCTTGTCCGCTCAAAAAAAATAAAAGAGATCTATTCCTCTTTCAAAATCGGAATCGGTACCATGTCCTCCGTTAAACCTTGCCCTCACCTTCCTCTCTCTCTGGCCATCAGGAACTGAATTAGTGCCATGTGTATGGCAGCATGAATCACACTACAGTGTACTCACCTTTTATATGTCTCGTCCCTAAACTATTAAGTGCTTTACGCGTAGCGATCACATGTCTGTGTGCAGCTGGTCACAAGGGGCCTAGTGAACGTTTGGTAATCTGAAGTAGTTTCCCCTTCTGCTTCCTTATTTAGCCTATTTCTATTAAAAACATTCCTGGCTGACAGGGACAGCAATGGTGTCGGTCAGTGCTACCCTCCTCGTCCCTAACTTTGGGTGCAAGGATTTTACTTAACCTGACCCTTGAAGAAGGCTTTCTTTTCCAGTTCACACCCCATAGGAGCAGTAACCCTAAGCTGACCCAGCACTAAATGCTGATTTTTTATTTATTATGTAATTTTTTTTTTATTGATTTCAGAGAGGAAGGGAGAGGGAGAGAGCGACAGAAACATCAATGATGAGAGAGTATCAACAATCCGCTGCCTCCTGCACATCCCCTACTGGGGATCGAGCCCGCAACCCAGGCATGTGCCCTGACTGGGAATCGAGTCCTCAGGCCAACACTCTATTTACTGAGCCAAACCGACCAGGGCAAAGCTGACTTCTTAAATACAATTAGGTGGGACCTACTAGTTCAATATCTGGGATATAAGTGAGTCCCAACAAACATTATTTATCTTCCTTCTCTCACTTCAAAACACTTTCCTTAATTTATCTTCTAAACAGATTAAGAAATCTCTCCCCACTTCTTCCTGCTGCCCCCCTCTCACAGGATCACACCTTCCTGGGTCTTAACATCCCTTCAGACCTTGGCCCTTGACCCTCCTCAGCACTGAACCAGGCATCTTCAACATGCAATTGCCCTCCTGTTCTCACTGCAACAAACCAGGAGTAACCGGAGAGAGAGGTTTTTCCTGTCACAATAGCTAGGTCTAGTGTATCAAAATGAAGCTTTTCAGAAGGGGAGTGATGCAATTCTCCACAAACATTAAGAAAAGGAATCTGGCCCTGACCAGTGGAGGTTGGTTGGGTGTCATCCTGTGCACTGAAAGGTCATCAGTTCAATTCCCAGGCAGGGCACATGCCCAGGTTTCAGGCTCCATCCCTCCATGGGTGTGCAGGAGGCAGCAAAACAATGTTTCTCTCCAATCAATGTTTCTCTCTCTCCCTCTCCCTTCCTCTCTCTCTAAAAATCAATTAAAGTATTTTTTTAAGAAAAAAAAAAAGGAATCTGGCTGTATTATCCTATATAATAAAAGGGTATTATGCAAATTGACCCTAACAGCAGAACCACTGGGAATGACTGGTCACTATGGCACATACTGACCACCAGGGAGCAGATGCTCAATGCAGGAGCTGCCCCCTGGTCATCAGTGCGCTCCCACAGGGGGACCTCTGCTCAACCACAAGCCAGGCTGCCAGCTGCCAGCACAGCAGTGGTGGCAGGAGCCTCTCCTGCGTCCTTCAGCAGAGCTAAGGATGTCTGACTGCAGCTTAGGCCTGCTTCCCGCTGGCAAGTGGACATCTCCCAAGGGCCCCTGGGCTGCCAGAGGGATGTCTGGCTGCCAGCTTAGGCCCAATTGCCTGGGGAGTGGGCCTAAGCTAGCAGGTGGACATCTCCCGAGGGGTCCCTGATTGCTAGAGGGCACAGGCCGTGCTGAGGGACATCCCCGAGTGCACAATTTTTGTGCACTGGGCCTCTAGTATAAGAATAATAGAAAAGAAGAAACAGGATTGGGAATGAGGTGCAATTTCGTCATCTGCCTTTCTCACTAACGGCTTTTTTGGTAAACTGAGTCAGTAATGTTTCTCTAAAAAGCTGCCAAAAATGTTTTTAATGGTTATGATATATATACTAAATGAGAAGTATAATAATAATTTGAATATAGATAGCCTCACTCACTAAAAACACTAAAGTGGACAAGTTTACAAATTTTATGTAAGAAGCAAATTAAAAGGAAAAAGGTTATTTTGGTTTTTATCAATTATAAAATTATAGTTTAAATGTAAAAATTAAAACCATAAAAACATGAATTATTTTTATAATTCTGATGAACAAATAAAAGAATTTACAAGTATAACATAAAATCCAACTCAACAGTCATAGGGATGGGGAGCCATTAAGTTCATTATCATATATTTGCCTCCAAAAACATTTAAAACATGTGAAAGGTAAATAATTAGCATAAACAAAATCAAAAATTAAAGAGAAAAATATCAGCAACATATAAGGCAAAGAGTTCTAATGCAAGATGTATGTAAAAGTTCTTACAAATCTTCAGAAAAAAATACCGACCAAACAGAAAAATGAACAAAATATTTGAACAGAAAATTCACATAAAAATAAATGCAACTTCCAGTGAGCATAAAGGATATTCAATTTCACTAATAAAGGAATCCTAAATAAAGTAATAATAAATCCTTTTTCGCCTATCAGATTGGCAAAGATGAATAACACCCACATTGCCAAGGGCATGGTAGAAACAGGCATCTTTATATACTGTGGGTGAGAATTAACTGATGCAACTCCTTTGGAAGGCAGTTTGGCAATATTTATTAACATTTTAAATGAGCATAATACCCTTTGATTAGCAAGCCTTCCCTTCTAGGAATTATGCCTAAGGTAATACAAGTATTGGAACACTTGGGAAAAGATGGCTGTGTACCGCCGCTTATTGTAGCACTGATTGTAAAAAAAAAAAATTGGAAACAATTCAAATGTCCATCAATAGGGCTTGATTAAAGTATGGTACATCCATCTAAAGAAACACAATGCTGCCATTGAAAGTAATATACTGAATGGAGAAAAGGTCTAGGTAAATTATACAGTAAAGTATAATCATTTTTATTCATTTTTATGTGGTAAAAAAGATACAAAACTTGGCATTTTAATCATTTTTAAGTTTACAATTCAGTGGCATTCACAATGTTGTGCAACCATCACCACTATTTCCAAGACTTTTTCATCATCCCAAAACAGAAACTCTATAACCATTAAGCAACAAGTTCCCATTCGCCTCTCTCCCTAAGCTCCTAGTGACCTCCAATCTACTTTGTGTCTTCATAATGTTGCCCACTGTGGCCATTTCATGTAAGCAGAATCACACAATATTTATCCTTTTGTGTCTGGCTTATTTCACTTAAGACAATGATTTCAAAGTTTATCCACATTATAGCAGGTACCCGATCTTCCCCCCTTTTTAAGGCTGAATAAGAATAATACTGTATATACCACACTTCGTTTATCCATTCACCTGTGGGTGAACACAGGTTGTTTCCACCTTGGCTACTGAGAATAATGCTGCTAGGAACATTGACATGTAAGTAAGTATCTGAGCCCCTGTTTTCCATTATTTTGGGTTTATACCTAGATAAGTGGAATTGCTGGGCCATACGGTAAGTTTTAACTTTCTGAGGAGCCAAAAGAATTTGGTTCCATAACAGTTGCAACATTTACATCTCCACCAGCAATGTATGAGGGTTCTATTGCTCCACATCCTCACCAACATTTTTTATTTTCCATTTTTTTTTTCTAAAAATAAATTCATCCAAGGTAGTTTCCTGTTAACACATTACAGTCCTCATGTACGCAAACAGCAAGGCCCCGAGTCCGCAAAAATGAACAGACCTGAGCCCTGGTCCTAGCTTCGGCGCCTTGGGCACTCGGTTCTCCCGTCTCTAAACTCAGAGGCACCTGGGGCTGGATCAGAGTTCCCAAACACTACGAATGGGTTCCAGCTGTGCAGATAGAGTGACTTCTTCAAGCCCAGGCAGCACTGGGGCTCAGTGCCACCAGCAGCCGCCTTCCACCCCAACTGGCCTTACAAAAGTGATCCTTTTGTGGGTGTGCAAGGCTATGAAAAAGTCTGGGCAGTGCTAGGGCAGGTAAGCCTTCCTATCCCTTTCCACACAGAAACAGAACTCTATGCTCGTGCTGAACTAATGAGGGAAGCTTAAGAAGAGGAGAGAGAGCCTTAGGAGAAAATCTGAGTGTCGCTGACCACAGGGGAAAATGGAGATGGTCTCCCCAACGGGAGAACCAAGCACAGACCAGGACTCAGGAAATGAGAATGCCAAGGAAGAGAGAGCAGCTGGTATTTACTAAGTCAAGTGTGTCACCTGAAGCCACAGGTCCTGAAGTCAACAGCAAGGGGCAGTGCCTGGAGCCATGCTGCTCTGGGTGGAGTGTCCCAAAATTCCCTGCTGGGCAGCCGAGTGTAGAAAACCTGACCTCTGTGGGAAGAGGCACTGAGGCCTGACGAAGTGAAAGGCAAGCGAAAGCCTCTCTTCCAGGTGTTCTCAGCCTATCGGCTGCCAACAGTGGACTTTGCCCTTGAATCATACTCTGGAGCCAGAGAGATAATCTCCCAGGCATGTGTTGTGTAAACCTGGCTAATCAACAGCACACACTATGCTGAGCCTGCCTGCAGTCCCTGAATCAGTCTACCAGCTGAAATGCTGTGCTGAAGGGCCGAGGGGGGGGGGGGGAGCTTATCCTGGCATCAATGTCACCTAACCTAATAGAATCCAATGCCCAGATGGGTATGTTCCCAAAAATCAGTCAAACAGCTGTTTAGAGACAAGCACAGAGCTGGAAGCCTCATCCGTAACTGTTATGGATATCCTGAGAAGAGCCACTGTGACGAGGGCAGCAGCTCCATTGATGATACGGGGTAAGCCACCCCAGGGATTCTACCGTATAGACATGAAATTCTAGGTTAATGAAAGAAGGCATACCAGTTAGCATCTGGCCCTCACACCCTCATTTGAATCTCAGCCACTGACCTTCTTAAGGAGCGGTTCCCAACAGCACTCAGAAAGCTTGTAAAAATGCAAACTCTTAGGCCGCACTTCAGAACTACTGAAACAAGCTCTCCAGGTGAGTTTGGGGAATGCTTAAGTCTGCAACCACTGCTCTGCAGCTCTTAAGAGCTCTGCAACCTGAAGTTCAGACACTGAAGACGTCCCTTAATTTTGAGGGACTGGAATATCACCTCTTAGTTAACAATCAGTAAGATAAATAAAACAAGTTTCTCCCACCCAATTCTATCTTCCACATGGGGGCATGGGTTTCTCTCCTACCAACCAAATCCAGTTTGCTTTCAGAAGAACTATCCCCCCAGTTCCTAGAGGCTTTGAATCCTTCAAGATCTGACCTTGACAAATCTTTTCTGCCTCATCCTCTAAGTCATCTGTGAGTCCAAGCTCATGGTGGGTGAGCATGTGTTGTCTGCTAAGAAAGTCAGGGCTGAGGACAAAAACACTGTCTAAGGAATCTTTCCTAACCACGTATATTTTCCTTTTGAAGCAAAGTAGTTACTAAAACAGACAGGGCTAGAGAAGACAGGAACGGAGAATCCCACTACTTACAAAAGAAATGTGTGTGTGTGTCAGGAATCTGTGCTAAATCTGAACTTGAATCTCACTCCGCCCAGCCCATCACAAACTACAGTCTAAGCCGGCTGCCTGGGCTGACCACAGGTCTCACGAACGCCGAGGGATGAGCGTATTAAACACCCTACATACTTGCATTTTGGAATCCCAATCCTTCATTTATAGAATCCAAACAGGATCAGTCCCAGGGGGGAAAAAATATCCACCAACAGAAATTAGTCACTATTCAATTTCCAGCCAGTGGGAAGCAGTGGCCTAAACATTTCCAACAAACGTGGAGACTCTAAGAGAGGCCTGTGAACTAGGAAATCATACCAGTTTGTTTACAAGTGCTAGTTTACTGACAAATTTTTTAAAATTCTCCAAAAACACGCCCAACCAGCATGGCTCAGTGGTTACACATCAACCTATGAACCAGGGGATCACAGTTCGACCCTCAGTCAGGGCACATGTCCGGATTTCGGGCTTAAAACCCAGTGTGGGCCAGGCAAGAGGCACCCAATCAATGATTCTCTCTCATCATCGATGTTTCTGTCTCTCTGTCTCCCTCTCCCTTTCTCTCTGAAATCAATAAAAGTATTTTTTTAAAAAAAGAATTCTCCAAAAACAAAATCCATCTTTTTGCCTGAAACAGGAGGATCATAGTCTAAGGCATCTAACTACTTGTGAAGTGATAATGAGAAAGATCATCACTCTTCCTACCCAGGCAGAGCGAGGGAATTCAGATGATCTGTTTTCAAGTCTTGACACACACAACCGGCCCTGCGCTCGCTGTGTTTGGCATGGACGGGTATTCTCAACGCTGAACCAGGTACTCCTTTCAGAGAGAGCTGAGAAAAATCTCAAGAACTCCACAATATCCAAAGCCATCCCAGCTTCCAATGGATAGACAGGAGGACATGGAAGTAAACAGCACATAACAATTCAGGAAATAATGTTCCTTAAGTATTTCGGGTAACTAAGAGGAGGTACAGTTGGCATAGAGATCAGAGTGGAGCTATATAAAGGGCACACATCCGTGGGAATCACACTGACTTAGGCTTGGACTTTCAGCGTGTTGGCCACTCCGAGTTCCTCACCTGCAGACATCGGAACATCAACAAATTCACTCACCGGCATTCGTGCTAATCTACTAAAATGATGCAAGTGAAAATGCCTGGTATGACACAATGCCTAGACTAGCGTAAGCACTCTACTAATGACACACCACGAACTTAAAACCCACAGAAAGTTTTAATACACACATTTGCTTGATCCCAAGAAATATGCAGAATTGAATAGTTATTCAACATCCTTTACCCAATTAGCTGTGTGCCTATACCCTCTCCAGATCCTATTTACCCATATTTTTTTCTTTTCCGATAATCAAATTCAATATTCCTCTTAGCCAACCATTTCTCTCAAATACAACATATACCCCTCATGGTGGTTCTTCAAACTCCTTACCATGGCCAAAAGGCTCTGCCTGGACTAGCCTCCACCATCATTTTGTACCCTACATTCAGGGGCTCCCTGTATTCTAACGACGATGACTTCATGTTCTTAGGACAGGCCAAGCTCTCTCCGACGTCAGGGGCTTTGCCACTGCTGTTCCCTCTTCCAGGAGTATACTTCCCCCAAAGCTGCAAATACAAGGCTTCTTCTTGTTCTTGAACTTGCAGCTCCGATGTCATATTCTCAGAGAGGCTTTCTCTAAATTTTTCTGTTGAAAATGGCTTTCAAGTTCCTGGCACTCTCTGTCACATGACCATTATTTTCTCCATAGCTCACACTGCCACCTGCACCTCATTTATTGATTTCTTTACTGATTCCTGACTGCTCCCCCACGACACTTGAAGCTCCATGATACAAGGACGTTGCTGTCTCCGTTATCTCTACATCCCCAGTACTTATAACAGCGCCTAGAACAAAATGGATACTTGAAAACTATGTATCGAAGGAATAAATAAATTCAGCTTCAAAACAAGAGAGGCAGAGCTGGACAGCCCCCCACCCCCCTTCATTTTGCAACTAACTGGTAGGCAGTAGATTAAGAAAATGAGTTCTCAGGGAAAGGCTGCAAATTAAAAAGAGAAAAGGCTGAGGAGAAAGGAACCCCTGGGGAACACAGAAAAAGTTATCTCAACTCTCCCACTGCCAAGACATTACCCGCTATCAGGGGGCTGGGAGTATGTCACAGGTGTGAGTCTCCATGGCTTTTTTTTTTTTTTTTTTTTTTTTTTGCCTTCTCCACCGATTTTTCTCATTGTGACGAAATATACATAATCCCTTGGTTTTCCCCCTTAGTGTCTACGCTTCCCAGGCTCAACTTCTTCCAGCAAAGCTATGTACACAACTGACCTTGGGTGTTGTTCAGGTAACAAGAAATCTGGGTAGCATTGATTTTGAAACCCACCTCTGGGTTTTGAAATTTAAAACACACACACACACACACACACACACACACAACTTTTTATTTCCATTTAATGCAATTTAAATGAAACAAACATTTCCAGTTGTTCCTCCTTGCTAACTTCTAAACCTGATCCCTGCCACTTCCCTTCGGGCACTTCACTCAGAGTCAACAAAACCCGCCACCCTTCTTGCCACCAGCATCCTATCCTCACTCTGGCTCTCCCAGACAGCAGCTCAGCTGTGCTGACAAACTCAGAGAGGCCAGTGTTGCCGCATCCATTTCAAAACCCAGCAACCTCTCTGGCAGTCTTGCCATTTGTGTCTGAATCCAAAGGGGTGAGTGAATCAGGGGTTAGAAGGAGGCAAAGAAAACAAGGAACTTCCGTGCGCTCTTCCCTTGCTAGATTCCAAAATCTCAATTCCCTGACCACAGCAGCTGAGTCAGTCAAGTCACGGACTGCAAACCACAGCCACTGCCGTTGCCAACTTCATCTCAGCTGCCCCTCCTGCATTCAAGCGCCATACTTCTTTAGAGTTGCCAGGGTCAGTCGGGTTCTTTAACTATCTTTCCTATTGGCACCCATTTTGCCATGTGACAAATACACACACACACACACACACACACACACAGGTTTGACCTTCTTATCCCCAGATCTTTACAAGCGAGTACAAAGCCCCTTCCTTGTGTGGTTTGCACACCATGTGGTCGTCTCCTCCTTTAATCACTCACTCCTTCAGAACACACGGTAAGTCAAAAACTGGTGACAAACTAAATAGGGTGGGAGATCCTGGCACAACGTTGTCCCGGGAATACGTGCCGCCAATAAGGAATGTAGGGCATAATGTAAGTCATACCACAGCTGAGCTTCTGAGTGTACAGGGAGCTACTATGGAGTCCGGACTCCTTGCCTATGGGAGCCTCCAGAAGTAAAACAGAAGAAACAAAATGACTGACCCTAATCTGCAGTGTTCAGTCTTTTCAAGCAAAAGGAACCTTAAACTACAGACAGCCTCATTCAAAGAGAAAATCTGTGAAGCACCTACTCCCAGGAACTCCCCATTCTGCCCTAGGCCTGCCTGGGTTCAGCAGGCCCATAAATTGGCACTGGCGAGATGACCTTCCCAGGCTGTATTTCAACAAGAGATAACAACAAAGCTGAGCGCTTTGGTAGCACTCGAAGGAGATTTGAAGGACTTAAAACATGCTGCTAAGTTTGGCAGCGAAAGTTTCTGCTTCTTGCAGTTGGAGAAGGAAGCCTCTTTGTAATTACACTTGCAGATAAGATGCACCACGCTACGCGCTACGCGTGCTGCTCGTTCTCGTTAGGAACAGATTAGGACCATCTCATCTCCATCCCCCGCTCTTCTGAGCGGTCCGAGCGGTGGCTGCTGGGGCCCGGAGTCAGCATGTCTTTTGGGAAGACAAAGTGCCAGGAGCTTTATGACATCACTTACTGTCTCAGCCACAAGCACCTGCCTGCTCTTCACACCTCGCTGTCTGTCTGAGTTTACGCTCTCTTTTAGCCCAGTTCCTGTCTTGCTCTTTCACACAGGGTTCTGCCACGTCCCTACTCCAGGGCCATGCAACACACATTACTCATCAGAGAAGGGCCTTTCAATGGACATGCTCCTTTGGTTCATTCTGACTCCCCTATGGTTTATATATTTCTTCACCACAGCAAAGCCCCAGAGCTACGATGTAGGTACTGACTGGCAGGCACTTAGGACTGCTCTGCTGATACTAGATATCTGCCAAAACATGGAGCGGGGCAGAGGAACCTTTTTTCTGCCAAGAGCTATTTGCATATTTATAACATCAGTCGAGGGCCATACAAAATTATCAACTTAAAAATTACCCTGCTGGCCCTGACCGGTTTGGTTCAGTGGATAGAGCATCGGCCTATGGACTGAAGGGTCCCAGGTTCGATTCTGGACAGGGGCATGTACCTTGGTTGCAGGCACATCCCCAGTGGGAAGTGTGCAGGAGGCAGCTGATCAATGTTTCTCCCTCATCGATGTTTCTAACTCTCTATCCCTCTCCCTTCCTCTCTGTAAAAAAAAATCAATAAAAATATGTTTAAAAAAAAGAAAGGTCAGCCTGTCTTTAAAAAAAAAAAAATTAGCCTGCTGTATTTGGTCAAACATTTAATTAACTCACCCTTAATGCCTTGGTAAGGCCAGACCAAATGATTTCTCGGGCCTTACAGAGCCCACAGGCTAGTTGTTCCCCACCCCTTACACAGAGGATGGGGATATCGCCTCACATTTCTCAGCAGAACAAACCTGACAGACTAGCCACTCAGAAGCAAACTCTGCTTGGCTTACAAGTACAACAATTTCTTACGCTTCATTCAGCACTAGATACAAGACACTATTTTAGGCACCTGACACTTAGGCCTCAACCCCATGCAATTATACAGAAGAGGCACTGGGGCAGGGGTTGGCTAAGTAACTTCTCCGAGGCTACACAGCCAGTAAGTGGCAGAGCCAGAATTTGACGTCAACAGTCCAGAGCCCAGGCTCTAAACATTACGCTTTCATTGGATGACTCCTCCCCCTAACACACGGGTTTGTCTTTGTGCACAACTGGCTCACTCAAAGCTCTAAAGGAGAGAGAGTCAGTCATAGAGCATGGCAATTTTTCTCCACTGAGAGGAGGAATCAGGGACGGCCATCATTATCCACAGAGCGGTCTAAGTCCATATAGCAGAACAAATAAGGATTCTATACGTGTCGACCCAAATTTTCCCAGCAGCACCAAGTGAGACCCACCTCCTTCTTACAGACCTGGTGGGCTTCCTAGCTTAATATGGGCTGGAGCCTCTTTGCAAGTTGTTGGGGCCCAGCCCTGTACATCTGAGAACAGGTTACTGACTCTTCAGGCCGTGAGTATGAAGTAGAAATGCTTCCTTGAATTCAGCTGCTGGGGTTTTAAAAAAAGTTACTCAAATAGTTATAAAACATAAACTATAAATGTTTGGCCAATTTGGGGAGATAAAATGTATAGAATATTATATATACTTAATTTCATAGAACTTCAGGGAATGTGGCTGGAAAAAAAACACTCAGAATTTTGATGGAAACACTCAGTCCAAACCTCCCATTTTCTAGAAGTGGAAACTGAAGCCCAGGGAAGCCACGTTACATCCCCAGGGTCACCCAGTAAGTCACAGGTAGAGCCGGGACTAAAGCTCGGGTCTGTGGACTACCTGGCAAGGGCTCCTTCTCCTGCTGAAGGCAGGCAAAGAAATGCATGGCAGGAGAGATCGCTAGTAACAACCTGGCATTCACTGAGAGGATATTCGTGCCAGGAACCCTAGTTATACTATAAGTGCTTTATATAAATCAACTCGTTTAACCCTTAAAACCAACTTTTTTCTCCTTTGGGGCATTTTATTTGCACATTTGCATTACATCGCTAGAAAAAGAATCCCAAGAATCCCACCTGTGTGCTTTTTTCTTGCTTCTTCATGGTCCATGATGCTCGCTGAGGTTGTCAGTACAATGAAACCAAAGTGACGGGGCAGGAACAAGTTGCTCTGCCATTTTTCTAGATCTTTCAGTTGCACATCAAATTTGAGGCTGGTTATTCCACACTAGTTTAACCTGCCTGTGAGGTTCACAACAATTTTCCCAGCGCTGTCGTCATCAATCACTTCAAATTCACCAATGTAACCACGCCTCGTCACCACAGTTAGAAACTGGCTGATGACTTTGGAGCACAGCCTGTTAAGAGCCTGGCGTTTGCCTCTCTTTTTGGCATTGTTGATACTCTTCAGCATCAGCCAGGACATTCATGTATATGGCTATGGTGGCATAGGAAGATGGCGAAAAGACTACAACAAACTTTTGAGATGAGTGACAATACTCCCAATTTGCAGGTGAAGACACTAAGGTTTACAGAGATTAATTCGCCAGAGGCCCACAGATAGGAGAAGAAAAGCCACATTACCAGTCTCCAGAGTTGGCTACAAAGCCTGTGCTCTAAGCCGGGTGGTGGAGGAGACCTCGATGGAATTCATGGAAGTGGAGAGAGGAGCACTGGCGTGGGCTGTGTCCAGAGCGCTAGGAGCAGCGGGCGAAGGGCCTCCAGTGCTGGGCTAAGGAGGCCCGCAGGAGCCCCGCGGGGCCTGGCCTACAGGAAAGGGGCAGGCAAGAGGCAGTTCTAGTCTCTCCTGACAGTTAAGGGGAAGCATCCTACAGGATGATAAAGCTGAGCCTGTGAAGCTGGTTTGAGAAGGACCACCTAAGGGACTCTCCTGGGGTCTTGACAGAAGGATGAAGAAAATGCAAAGTGGAAACTCCTGCTAAAAGAAGAATCTGATTTGTCGTGCCCAGCACTGTAACCCCAACCTGATTAAGAGGTGCCAGCCTTACTCCCTTGGAAATGCTGCTCTAAGCTGGTAATGATGATGGAAGGCACTGAACATCTACTGTGTGCCAGGCTCCGGGCTGAGAGCGTT
The DNA here is from genome assembly GCA_004026665.1 of Murina feae. NCBI lineage: Eukaryota > Metazoa > Chordata > Mammalia > Chiroptera > Vespertilionidae > Murina > Murina feae. The sequence goes on along the minus strand of PVJC01004660.1, from coordinate 13,428 downwards.
AGGGTGTCATTTCATGTCGTCCTCACCACAATTCCAACAAGCTAAGTACTATCACTATATCCATTTTACAGATGCCTCGCAAAAAACTGAGACTCAGCAAGATGAAATGACGTGCCCAAGGTCGCAAGGTCATACAGTTAGTAAGTAGTACTGTCAGGTTCTAAATGTAGGCTTGTAAGACCCCTGAGCTCCACTCTTCATCACTGCACCACACCAAATGTAAAAGACACATAGTAAGTGCAAATGGTTCCATCAGAGCTGCTCTAAAGCAGCACCGTACACTCACTGATTATCCAGTTGAACACACACATCACAGGTTGATTTGTTTAAAAGTAACCTCTTACAACTCAGTTATCAGAACTCCACAAGGGGACCTGTGTTCCAGGGCACAAGTGAGCGCATCAAAATTCAGTTCCTTCCATGAAGTGAAGTAGTTCTAAAACCCAGGCGACTTCATAGTTTTCTTTCCAATTTTCCCATTTCCCTTTTCCTATCACGCCCTCCCTCACATCCCATCCTCTGACACTCTCAGAAAAGCTTTGACACAGGCCGAGAACCCTCACCCTCTTCCTATTTCCAGTCCTTGAGTTGGCTCTCTTCCATCATTCAGACCGTGCTTTAAATGCTTTAAATGAGCATCTGAGAGTCGGACCCTCCTCCTTTTTCCCAAGACTAAAGCATGAGAGAGTCATTAACCCTGACACCAAAACCCTATACTTCAGCTGATCTATGGTTCTCCTCTCTTAGTCAGGCCCGCTCTGGGGAGGAAATAACCACCACATATATGGGCATCAGCACCACACTTGATACTTTTTTAGGTCCTGCCCAGCTCTTGGCCCAGATCCTCAGCGTTCAGTGACTAAATGGGTGAAACTGAATGGATGAAGGGACCAAGACAGCATGTGGGCACCAAAGATGCTGCCAAGCCCAAGAGCAAATGAACAGTTCAATCCCAATGCCCGCCACCCCCACCCACCCCTGTCTTCCCAGGGTTTGGTAGGACCTACACAGCACTGTCTCCTTGAGTCCCGTGGGGACAGGTCAGCCTTCTGCTCCATTGTGAAGGCCTCCTAGGTCCCTTTTCTATCTATCACCCTTGCCTTCCCTGAGAACTGTCTCCTCTCCAATCCTCCTCCCTAGGGCCTCTCCCTTTTTCCTTCTAGTAGTCTTCCTACTGCTCCAGATCATGATTCCCATAACCCTCCATTCATCTCATTTCCCCCAAACAGTGCTGCTTCCTCTTAGTGAACCTCCAGCGCGCATACAAACCCCTTCAGGGGCAAATCTCTCAGAACAAGAGTCTAGACTTTTGAAAAGTGGGGTGGTTTCATAACAAGACCTGAGGAGCGGGTCAGCTCTGGTTGAGAAGGCCTCATACCCTAATTGCATATAATTCACCCTTTATAAGGAAAGTGTAATCAACGTTCGGGCAGTTTTTACATGAGGAGGGTATTGTGACAATTTCAACAGCCTCACAACAACAGTGTATTGGAGCAAAAAAAAACAAAAGAAGGGATCTTTGGGAAAATCCTTCAATAATGTAGTCTCGACTCACTTAACGTCTTCTTCTCCCCTATACCTACATACACACACACACACCCACACCCCAGTTTTCTAAGGCCTACAGCTAGAAACAGAGACCCCAGGTTTTTCCAATCAGACAATATTACGTGGCACGTTCCCCTAAGACAGAGATGTACCTACTATTTCCCCCACCCACCCACCTACTGAGACACATGTACACAGTGTCTCTCCCAGCGTAAAATAGATACAGAGTCTCCCTCCTCACCCCCCAGAGAAGGCACTCACTAATTCCTGTTTTCCCACAGGCTTTGGAGAGAAATCCCTGCAGACTATGCCAGATGGTCTTTCTTTCTTTCTTTCTTTCATGCCCTCCTGGCCCCTTCTCTACGTTCCATGGTGCCTCTAACTCAAAGAACTCGATTATCTGGGAGCCGATTTCCCCTCCCCCTCCCACCAGCCTGCCCGAAACATCCTCTCCTCCCAGCCAGTGCAGAGCACAGAAGGGAAGCCTATCCAGAGCTCTGCAGGGACGCTGCCTGGCCTCCTGCGGGCTTGGATACATGTTCCCTTTGCTTGGCTGCCTCAGAAAGCTCTCCTGGGCCCCACGCTAGACATCAGGAGCCTCTCAGGGAACAACAGCTAGGAGAAGCTACAGGAAGACATGTTCTTCAGTACCTCAGTCCCACCAGCCGCAGGGAGGTGCTCTGAAAGCTCCCACCTGCCTCAGGTGCCGGGCAGAACGCCTCAAAACAGTTCTTAGAATCTGAGGGGGTGGGTGGAGAATGGAGCACAGCCTCTCTTAGTTCCAGGCCAGCCCAGTGGCTAGGATATTTGCAGTCTGGGGTGCACCTCCAAACTGTGCACCCAGCCCTTCATTCCAAGGACAGGAACAGCCAGCAGAATTAAGGATGCTTTTTGGCCTGTCCTCCAAGGTATTTCCAAGTTTCAACTTCCTTGGGTAACTGACCATTCTCATTTTAGAGAGGAGGGAGCCCGGGGCAGAGTGTGCAGGGAGGGGAGTTGAGGAAGGGGAAGAGAGGGAGAACAGGAATGCTCCTTAAGGAAGATGGAGGGATCCAACTTGTGACCCAGCTCTGGGAAGCTGGACTGACAAGGAGTGGGCACAGCTCTAGCCCCAGTCTAAGCCGCAGGCCTCAGAAGCTGCAGTGATGGGATTCACCTGGAAACAGGGCTCTATTGTTTTTTAAAAATAAAAAAATCTGCTACTCTGAGTCTTTTCAAGGGGCTTCTTCCCAGACACCACTCCAGGCCATGACTGGCAGGGTTCTTGGTCTGACAACAAAAGCTGAGGCCCCCTGTGGGTGCCCAGCCCCTCCCTGCGTTCTCACCTAGTATACCATGATCCTTACAGATTCCTGAGGACAGATCTGGGATGCCCTGGCTGGCATCTCCCCTCCCCTTCCATTCTGTTCCTTGGCACAGCCCCACTGCATATCAAGTATCTCTGCCCTTGGAATTCCCACTTCCTTGTTTCTTTCTTTCTTGTTTGCCTCTAAGCTGTAGCCACACAAGTTCCTGAAAGAGCTGCCCAGCCCCCGAGGGGCCTTCCAGAGCAGAAACTCTTCCTGCCAGTTAGAGGCCTGCCTTTCAAAGGAGAAAAAGAGAGCAGAGGAGAGAGGCCTCCCTGCCCTCGCAACACAGTCTCCCCAGCAGAACCCAGCAGGTGACGGAAGCATCCCTGACAAGCAGTAGCCTCTCCTCCAGCCGCTGACATCGATGGCAGCATACCTACCAGGTAGCTGTGGGACACTGGGAGAGCCAGAGGTCTCTTGGAATCCCTCTCCTCGGAACTAAAACAAGTCAAGTGACCTAAGGAAAGGGCCATCTCTGAAGGTCATTCATGAGGCTCGAAATCTACAGTGAACACCGCTCTTTCTCAACTTCCCAACCCAAGGAAGCACTGTCTTTTTCCTTTAACATCCTAAAGAAGTCCTCTAACGTCTTTCTCATCTTTATAAATGCAGGAGAGAAGGGGGCACTTGATAAGTGGGGCGACCAGAGCAGAGAGGCAGTGACTGTCCAGAAGGGAGGTGGGCCGTCCTTCAAATTTTAACTCGTCTTATACTGTATAGGACTTGACTTGTTTAAAATTACGAAATTATCTCATTTACTCATTTACTCCCCCCAACAATCCTGAGAAACAGTTTTATCATTATTTCCATCCCACAGCTAATAAATCTGAAGTCAGTGAGGTCAGGGAATTGCCTGTGTCCACCTTGAGAACCTGGCCATGGACTCAAGTCTCCTAACCCCAGATCCATTAACTGTCTGCAACATCTGAAGAAAGATCACCTGCTAGCCTCTTCCCACGTGTGGGGCGACAGAATTGAGGGGTCCCAGCCGTGAACCACACGAGTGGAGGAGAACTGAGATCCAGGGTCTGTCCTGCCCACCAAAGGGCCCCCTGCTTCAGAGGCTCCAACTCCTACACTCCACTTTCATCCCAACCAACAGCATTATCCCCCCTCCCACGGTACAACACATTTCAACAAAGCAGGGGCTCCCTGAAGTGTAGTGAAAAGAGGCCTCATTTTAGGAGCGGCCCATCTGAGGTCCAGGGCCACTGACTTCGCCCTTGTGGGCCCTCAGGCCAAAAAATTCATGCACACACGTCCACATTCAGGGAGCCCGCAACGGGGATGGCCAGTGCTTGCGTTGGCAAGCTGACCCAGAATGAATCAGAAGGCCCCCTCATTGTTTGCCAGAATACAAAAGACATTCTGTTCAGAAAGTTCAAGAAAAAACGAAGAGCCAGGACAGCAGCTGTTCCCTCGTCCCACAGAGAAACCCAAGTCGCCTGAGGTCCAGCACTGGAAGACACAGCTTGGCTGGGGTCGACGCATATCCTCTGACGGGTCTCCTCTGCAGGGAGTGCCCACTGCATTCATCCTCCTAATAAGACCACGGACAACCTAGCGACCCCTTCACCTGTGCACATGCCTTTCTGGATGGGTCTCCTCCCCTAGGCCACACTGCGCTCCCCACACAACCCTCCGCTAGGTCAGAACAAGTTTTACCAAAACAGAGGACAAGCAGTAGGAGCACACTGCGTGCCCTGAGATCTGGTTAAAATATTAACCCTGGGAACCCGTCGGCACAACCCCAGCACCTCATGTCTCCTCTGGCAGCCTTGCTCCTAGCAGCTGCCACTGAGAGCTCACTCTGAAATATCTGGCTACGAAACCTCTTTGTAGACCCTCCAACCCCAAGACCCGTCCCCTAGTACCCTCCCCACCCCAACAGATCTTTAAGGAAAGCCTGTGATGGACCTTATTAATGAGGGAGGACAGCTTGCTTCTTACGGAGCTGAGAGAGACAGGCAGGCAGGCAGACACACAGACACACACCGACCCCAGTTTAGATATCCCTAAGACAGTCCCTCTGTCCTAATAAGTGCTCCACAGAGACTTGCAACTCACCACAGGCTCCTAGCTGAGTTCATTAGCTTTTTTATTTTTTTTCATTACAGGTCAGACACAGCAGCATCAAGAGACAAAACAGACAGTGTTCACAGAACAAACAGAGCCACTCAAAAGACACTGGAGTTTCCATGTAAGAACTATAAACACAACGCTGGAGTGATGAAAACTCACTTTTTCTATATAAGATTCTTCCTATAAAATATCCTAAGCCTTTGTTCTAAATAAAAGTAGGATGATTTCTATGGTGAAGTCTAAACACTTCAGGTTCAGAAAGAGTGAGATCAGCTAGACTTACAAAGTCAAGAAAATTGGCTGTATCCCTCCTCCTTGAGCTAATAGAATCCAACTGCTGGAGCATGACATCATTCCTGAGCCCCCAACCCTGAGCACAGAGCACAGTCCTTCGCCTGCCTCCCAGAGAACAGCCTGAGACCACGGTCAGGACAGGAGGAAAACAGTCCGAGCCCCGGGCAGACCTTACTTACCTGGAAGTCCCGGTGCTTTCCTGCCCACTCCATTCTCGGCAGAGTCTGGCTCACACCACAGTCTGTCAGGGAGCCCAGGGCTCCCAAATCCACTTTCGAGCTCTGATACCTGCTGCGAGCTTCCCACAGCGCCTTCCTCTGACCTTTCGTGGCGCTCCTTCCAGCCAAATGAGCAGAGCCCTGCTAGCCGGCCAGGCCAGTTGTCATGGAGACCCTGCTCTCGCCAGCTCTCGCTCGCTGTGCTCTCCCTCTCTCCCTCTCTCTCTCCCCCTCTCACTCTCTAGCTCTGGGAGGCTTCCATGAAACAGCACTGTCTTTTGATCAGCTCGGTTTTTGCACGCATTCCACTCCTCCTACCTCCCGTCCAGTCAAACAAGGCTCTGGGCTGCTCCTGGGAACTTGCTTAAACAGCTCAGAGGGGAGAAGGGAGAAGACAGTGAGTGGACTTGTTTTCTTCCCCTCCAGTGTCTCATTTTTTATAACTTGGAAGAATCCCGGCTGGGGGGGTCGGGGTGGGGGGGAGTAGCTGGAGCACTTAGAGGGGAAGCAAGCCCTTCCTCTGGGTCCTGGATACGGGCAGGAGGACCCAGATGCATTGCCTTGACTTGTTTGTGCACTTGGGATTTTCCGGGCAGCAGCTGAGACGGAAATGCATTCCCATCCCAGGAGCTCGCCTGGACTGGCCTCTCTGCTTACCTTGCTGCCTACCCAGGTCGTGGCGATGGTTTTAACCAGTGCAGGGCCTCCTGGTACTAGTGCTGGTGCCCAAGCAGTCTCTCATCTTCCTGCAATGGAGAGGAAAGACACTAGGTCAGGACCAGTGAGAGTCCTGGGCAAGTCCAGAGTCACAGCCCAAGCAACAAAGGGGATACATCCTCACCTCTCTTCCCTGCTCTGGGCCTGCAGCTACAGCCCAGGCTTCCTGTGAGTTGCTGTCATAGCCAGTAATAGTATCCCTTCTGTCCAAGAGGGAGCACAGTGCCTAGGACGCAGGCCCTCTAAGTTTAACTCCCTGTGTGCATTTTTGCTTTGTAACCTTCTTTTACATGCACTATTTTGTCAGATCCTCAAAATCTTTTGAACTGTACTGAATAGATACTGCCATTTTATAGATGGGAAAACAGAGGCTCAGAAAGATCAAATGTTTAGTCCACAATTACAAAGCTAGTTGTGCAGTTGGAGGACTAAGAGTAGAGAGCAGTTCACTGACACCTAGTCCAGTGCATTTTCTGCTAAAGTACACTGCCATGTGATCTCACAAACTAACAACTTTTTTGATAACCAGTTATAAAATACAAGGCTGGGTTCTGAGGGGAGGCGGAGAATCTTTTTGTTGTTGTTGTTAATCTTCACCCAAGGACATTTTTTCCATTGATATTTTAGAGAGAACAGAAGGGAGAGGGAGGGAGGGAAGGAGAGACAGAGAGAAACATTGATGTAAGAGAGACACATCTATTGGTTGCCTCCCACACAGGCTTCAAACTGGGGCTGGATACTGAGCCTGCAAGGGAGGTACGCGCCCCTGACTGTAATCGAACCCATGATCCTTCAACACTCTAACCATTGAGCAAGGGGCTACAGGGAGAATCTTTCTGCTTGATGGTGCCGTAGGCCTGACCACCATCCTTTTAGTTTGACTCTATGATAGCACCTATGAGATGTGGAAGTACTGGTGCACATTTTAGAGGGAAAAAGTCCTGCTCTATAGCTATAAATTATCTTATATTTTTCCAAAATACTCTCGCAGTTCTTGACTCATCTGTTCAACGCAATAGGCCTGAAAATTAGGGCTGGTATTACCATACTAATTTAACAGTTTTTATTTTTAAAAATCTAAGAGAGGTCAAATGACTTGCCCCAGGCCACAGAACCAAAAATAACAGATCTAGAACAGCGGCTGCCAACCAGTGGTCCGTGGACCACTGGTGGTCTGTGAGGTCCGAAAGGTAGGTGACCGCTGACCTAGAAATCATTCCCAAGCCTTTCGACTCTCTTCCATATATAGTAAGCAGACTAGTTAGTTCTAAGAGCACCAGGCAGGGCAAGAATCAGAAGACCTTGGCAGTGCCTGGCTCAACCACCAGCCATGTGCACTTGGGCAAATCATCTAACCTCCAACTTCCATCTATAAAATCAATCACAGCTGATAGGGCTGAGATGAGCATAGAAAGAGTTAATGTGTGAAAGCCAGTTGCTCTTCACCACAAACAACAAAACCCTGGAGCAGTTGTTCCCTCCCTAACCTGCCCCTCGCCCCAGGACACAGAGCCTCAAAGAGGGTGCATACTCAATCACCAACTGAAATGCCCAACCTGACCCAAGTGCCCCTCAGAAATCCCTCCAGGCCCTAGTGTCCCAAGTCTGCAAAGGAAGAGAGAATGAAACAAATTCAAGGCCATTGAATCACTCAGGTTTCCCTCCTTCCCACTCTCAACAGGCATCCCATCTCAGGTCAGGTTCTCCTGACCTTCCTTCCACATGCACATTCCTCTTGCCCCGTCTCCATGTTGAGAAAGAAGAGGTGATGCCCATTCATTTCTAAAATAAGGTATTATTCACATTATCACCAATATAATAGTATACCAAGATTTACTGAGCAACTGCCATATGTTAGGCATTTTCCCAAGAAGAACGAGGGGCGAGGGGCCAAGGCCGAGTACTGAAGCTGATACAAGTGAGTCTTGAAAGCAATCTGAACTTCAAAAAGCCCTCCAGACCTGACAGGGAATGCAGGCCATGCTCCCCCTAGTGGCATACTGGGGCTGTACAGGTTCCTTAGGACCTGTCTGCAGCCCAGAGAGAGCTTCCGTGAGGCTGGAGGCAGGTCAATCCTACCTGACCTGTGCTGAAGGATAGGGCTCTTACAGCGGTAAGCAGTCTGGCACCTATTGAGAAGCCCACAGGCACACTTGTGCCAGCAACCGGGAGACAGCCATCTCCCTACCTCTCTCCCCCACATCCAATCCATTTACCAATTCCAAATAACTCTACTTCCAAAATATGCCTTTTATCTGTCCATTTCTCTGCACCTCCACTTCCAAAACATGTCTTTTATCTGTCCATTTCTCTGCACATCTACTTCCAAAATATGTCTTTTATCTGTCCATGTCTCTGCCACCCCAGTCTCTCCCCTTAATTATGGCAAAAACCTCCCAACTGGCCTAGCTTCTATTCCTGCCCTCACAACTCCCTTCTCCATGGAGCTGTCTGAATCACCTTTTAAACCAGATTGTGTCATTTCCCACCACACTTAGGATAAAACCAAAACTCTTACCGGGACCTATGAGGATCAGCATGACCCTTCTCTAGCCTCCTCCGAGTATGTTTCCTGCCCTCCCCCTCCGTGTGCTAGCTACACAAGCTTTCTTGCAGTTCCCCAAAACTCCCAGATTTTTTCCAGGTTGTTCCCCTTTGCACGGGACACTCCCCCACACCCGTCTTCGCCTGGCTGACGCTTACTCACCATGCCTTGACTTGCCTCTCGCCTCTTCAGAGAACTCCTCCACGGTCCTCCAACCTAAATGAGAACTTATCCAGCACTCACCATAGTTTGTTTTTGCCCATTTGTGCGATATCTTGCTTCATGTCAGCCTTCCCCCATGATTCCGTAAGAGCAGGAACCTGGGCTGTCTTCTGGTAACTACCATATTTCCTGCATTTAATACAGGGCCCACCTCACAGCTGGCACTCAATAAATATTTGCTTAGATGAATGGGGGACCCCATTTCTTCCTATCCTACAGGAAGGAGAAACTCAGAACAGCCATTTCATGTCACTCACTGTATCTTTTCATAGACTAACAAACTGTAATTCCATCTCCTTCCCTCATGTGCTTTGCCTATGGGCTCAACTGAAAATTACTGTAAAGCCTCCCTGTGGTTTGTTTCCCAGAACTTTCTCCATAAGGTCACTCTTCTCGGGATGCGCTCCCGGCTTTTACAGCCTCTCCTGTTACCAGAGTGCCCACTCACAGGCGCTCCACCACCAGCGCCACTGCCAAACCAAACGGGACGCAGGAACGGCCCGAATCCCATAGATGAGAAGGTTCTCTCGGGTCAGGTCCACTCGGGGACAAAAACACTTTCCCCTCCACTGTCCAGGTCACTGTGCTTACAGAAAATACATTTTACTTAAAAAAATAATAATAATAAAAAGAAGTCATTTTATGTTTTAAAATTCAGAGATGGGTGTAAAAGTTTTGGGGGAAAAAAACACCCAACATTTTTCCGTTACTAAAAAGAAAGTTTAAAAACTATTGTCTGGAGGTAGGGAGGCAGAGATACTTGAGGCCTAAACAACAGCAGGAGCAGTGTGCCTAAGTCCAAGCCCCTCTCATGAGCTACATTACCACAAAATCTGCAGTCCTTTCTGGCTTCATCTCCTGCCCACAATTCCCCTGCCGCCGCCACCCCATTCTAGGCAAGCCGCAGCACACCACCTAGCGCCCTGAAGACAGCATCGTTCCTCTCCCTGCCTCGCCTCTCATGCTGTTTACCTTTACCTGAGTGTCTCTCCTTCCTCAACCAGCAAAGTTCGGTTGCCTCAACGCCCAACTTGGTTAACAGGACCACTGTGAAGCACTCCTTCCATCTCCTAGCAGAATGTCTGTCTACCCTGCAAGCCCACAGCCGCTTGAAGATGCCTTTATTATGGTATTGATGTCACTTTACCACTGTTACTTGTACCCCTGTCTCCTTCACACTCATGAGCCCCTTAAGATTTAACCACATTAGTGTTTCATTCACAGTGCACAATCAATTAATGTGAGGGGGATAAATGAATCACTGGGGGGAAAGCTAAAAAAGCAAACAAACAACGCAGAAACAGGTGGTGTCTCCATAAGATGAGGGAATTTTGGTGGACAGACCTATGTTGTACCAAGAGAATATAAATGTACTAGTATATGATAATTAGATTCTAGACACGGATCACTAGAAAACTTTATCATATTTTCTTGACTCTTTAAAAACAACTGATTACCTCTTCTACATGTTCCAGGTTGGGACATGTAGAAGCAGTAATCAATGGATGCTCCTCTCTCATATCAATGTCTGTCTGTCTGTCTCTCTCTCTCTCTCTCTCTACCCTCTCCACCCCCCCCCCCCACCACTTTTCCTTCCTCTATCTCTAAAACTCAGTAAACACAGCCTTCGGGGAGGATTAAAAATAAATAAATAAACAACTGAAATTCTATACCTAAAAACACAGGAGCGGAATAAACCTTTTAGAGTCACTCCTTCCTTTGGGGATTAAAGGAAGATTCAAGAAAAGTGAGCTGTTGTTTTACACACTGGTTGGATCTTAGAAGGCCCAAGAGAAGCAACAGAACTTCAGATCCTCTGGGAAGTCTAGCTGCCCACGTCCATCAGATTGGGGTCCAGCAGCAGCTTGCCTGAAGACACCCAGTTCTCCCCAAGTAAAGGGAACCAGCACGTGTCCTACCCAATTCTCTTACCCTGGGCTCTGGCTGCCATGTGAGCAGGCAGCTTTTGTTCAAGAGCCCTTTTAAGGCTTTCGATTTTCCTTTCCCACCTCTGAGAGGCGATGTGGACGGGGAATTAAAAACCCAGGAGTCGCCCTAGCCGGTTTGGCTCACTGGATAGAGCGTTGGCCTGGGGACTGAAAGGTCCCAGGCTCGATTCCGGTCAAGGGCATGTACCTTGGTTGCAGGCACATTCCCAATAGGGGGTGTGCAGGAGGCAGCTGATCGATGATTCTCTCTCATCAATGTTTCTAACTCTCTAACCCTCTCCCTTCCTCTCTGTAAAAAACTCAATAAAATATATATTTTTAAAAAAAAACAGGAGTAGGAAGTCGGCACCCTGGAGCCCAGGTCCTGCTTTCGATGTGCTGAGATCTTGAGCAAGTCCCTGTCTCCTTTACATACTTCCTGCAGACAAGGAGAGGGTTGTTGGAACTAGCTGTTCTCCAAGGGTCCTTCTGGCTGGGATGTTCTACTGCAGTCACCTAGTCCCACTGCTTTCTGAAGGAGTTTAACGCAGCAGAAAGAGCTTGTTTCAAGGGCTACAGAGTCTCCATCTAACCCTCTCAGCAGAGCCCCTGGCTTGGGGCTCTGGAGTCATCTGCTTGGAATCACACAGAAAACTGTCATCAACAAAGGCAGCCTTTCCTAGAGGAAAAGATGGGAGAGTCAGGCTTCCTGCCTGGAGAAGCAAGACGCCAAACACAGGATGTGGAGGTTAGGAAATGGCCAGGGAAGTGCCTGGAAGAAGACTGAGGCTCTGCCAGGGACTCACGCCGAGCCATCTTCTGACACAAAGCAGAAGAATTGGCACTAAGTTCTCTTGGAAGACAATCTGCCTCCTGCAAATCAAACAGTCTCTTCATGGGCACTACTAGGACGTTAGAATCAAGGAATTAAATGTCTCCCTCCAGATGGCAGCCCAGTCCTCCTCTGAGAGCCACATCTGGCAGGACCTCCAGTGCGCTGGCCACTGCCACACACACTCACATGCACAGCCTTCCTGGGAAAACAGCAATGCCCATTCATGAGCAAGTCCTGGCACTGCGGAAGGGAATTCTCCCAGGTCCTTATTCCTGCCCTAATCCCACTTGCCTCCCACTCATCTTCCATCCCTCACCCTCCCAACTCTTCCCCCACACACACACCAACCAAGCCTAAGGCTCTGAACTAAGAAAGTGTGGGATTCGGATTATAATTATCCCGTAATAGATCCCACCGCCCTGTGGTAAAACGATTACGGGACATCTTAACGCTGGGTTGAGCACTCTCCTTCGGTCTGCCAGCCTTCCAGCCCTAGTTCACCCCGACTCGGCTCACAGCTCTCAATGAGAAGCTCCAAGTTCAGGTCCCAGGGTACAGGCACTCAGTGGCTTGATCCAGTCTCATTGAGTATCTGTCACAGTGCTCATCTATGGGCTAACTTCCTGGAATTTCTCAAATCCACAGGCCTCTGGCCACCGTCCCTTAAATCTGAGCATTTTAACACTGGGCCACATAAACACAGCCTTGGGGCCGAGCGAGACTGTAGCGAGGAGGCAATCCTGGGCCCTCTACAGCACCATTTCACGCTTGCATAACGGGCTTCTCGTGCTTACATGGCTTAGAACTCCCAGCTCAGCCAAGATCCTAGTCTGTCATGACTGAAGCCTCAGGATGGGGAGGTAGGACACACAGTGCGGGAAGCAGATGAGGAATCAGGGGGATGTGGACTCAAATGGCTTTTCCTTTATAAACCGAGAAAATGCCCTGAACCTGGCGGGAGGGTGGAGCAGGTGAGCGGGTGGCGCCAGGCCAAGCGGGCGCGAAGGGAGGCCCCGCCTGGCAGCTGGCAGCCAGCAGCCTCTAGAGACCCTACCTGTGCACAAATCTCATATACTGGACCTCTGGTAGTTATATAATATTAGGGAAAGTGTCTTTGCAACTTTTCTGCATATCCAAAATTATCTAAACTAATAAAAGCGAAATATTAAAATTAACCATTTCTCCGAGACAGGGTAAGCCACGCCCACCAGCCAATCAGAGCGGCTGTATGCAAATTAGCCCAGCCAACATGGTGGCCGCCACTCCCGGACCTGAGTAAATAGCCCTTTCCATTGCGGCAGGAGGGAAAGTGAAGCTGAGCCCTTCAGCTCAGCTCCGATTAAACTGCATCTAGCGAAACACAGCTTTTTGAAACATTGTAACAATCATAGAATCCTCCAGAGCTGAAGGAAAGAGCAGCTCTGGCCTAACCCGTAAAAGTAACAATTGTTTCATTATAGACGCTGCGAGGTGAAGCAGAGGAGGCTTCGTTAGTTAGAAGGCCGCCTTAAAAGAACAGTGTATCAATTATAGAAGATGACCCCAGGCCTTCAAGGAACAGTATCAATTATAGGCGATAAATCACAAAAACCTGCGTCCAGCCAGCCTTGCTGGGACGTTGGGTCAATGGGAGCTGTGGGCAGCCTTAAAGCCCCTCACCCAGGCTGGTCAGGCACGCCAGCAGGTGGGC
>PVJC01004659.1:23777-62872 GCA_004026665.1 Murina feae | reverse complement strand
AACCTATCACCAATGAATTTCATGTAAACCGCTTACGTATTTTCCTTTGATGGTAAATTTATAAAATAAGGTACAAACCCCCCGATTCTCCGGAGCATTATCTCAATTCATTGAGGTTCTGCTTCCCGGCATATGTCGACATTTTGGCTCAAATAAACTCACAAAATTCTCTACAGGTTTCATTGGTTTTTCGTTGACAGTACTGGCACAAGAACAGACATATAGATCAATGGAATAGAATAGAGAACCCATAAATTGACTCAAACCACTATGCCCAATTAATAGTTGACAAAGGAGGCAAAAGCATACAATGGAGTCAAGACAGTCTCTACAATAAATGGTGTTGGGAAAATTGGACAGATACATGCAAAAAGATGAAACTAGACCACCAACTCACACCATACACAAAACTAAACTCAAAATGGATAAAGGACTTAAATGTAAGAAGGGAAACCATAATCATACTAGAGGAATACACAGGCAGCAAAATCGCAAACACGTGCCGAAGGAATTTCTTCACTGATATTGCTCCTAGGGCAACAGAAGACACTGGAAGGGGGCTAGGGCATGTGCTGGAGGGTAGGGGAGTCTGGGGAAGGTCAATTGGGGAAAAATGAGACATATGTGCTACTATTTGTAATACTTTTTTTTATCTCATGCTATAGTGGTAAACATTTCCCCCTTATTAACAGTACACCTGAAACACAGTTAAATTATACCATAATCTAGTTAAAACTTGAAAATACCCTTATTCTTTTTCACTGAATGACTGAACAGTGAGATGTGCAGATCTAGGTTTTTTGATGAGTCAATGATGGTGGATGATAACCTAAAAGACAAGCAAAATCCCATATGCTCAAAGATGAAATCTTATTTACTCTGTTCTCTGGCCCAAAGTTAAAATTGTCATATCAATTAAGTATTCAATGAATCACCCCCTTTTCTGTGTAAAATAAATATCAGGAACAAATTAAGGATAAGAGTTTGGTTTTAAACTGCAATTTATTTGTTACTTACTATAAGGTCGGTTTTTAAACTGATCAACTTTAAGCATGCAACAGCTCTCTTCCAATGGCACTGCTTCCACCCCTTAAATATCAGTAAGTAAATTATAAAGGTCATTCAATTTGTAATTCTCTCCTCCTTTATAGCACTTCTAAGTAATGTGACACATACCACAGGGATAGGAAAGACCACCTTTAATAAATTATCTTCTTAATTGTAGAGAATTTCTGAAAATAAAACTGACAAAATGCTAACCCAATGCTTTGGATGAATCCTCAAGGACCAAAGATCCATCTCCTCCTATTTGAAGACAGTCCTCCGGAGTGTCCTGGCGGATCCACCAGAGCTCTGGACAAAGGCACTAAGAAGCCCTTTCACCACTCTCATTTGCAAATTCTTTGGACCACCCAGTCTTGCTGGCAGAGAGGGCAGCGATTGTTCTGTTTCACCCACAGGGACATGCAGCAGTTGTGGAAGGAATGGTTACATTCTCCCCAGACCACAACACAATCCTCTTGTTTGTTTTCAGCTTGACATCTAAGACAGGTACCCATCACCTGGACCCTACAGATGACGCAAGTATCGCACTGCACATGGCCACCATGTTCCACTTCTTCAGAGAGAACATCTTGTCCCACCCCCACCCCCACCCCCGCTTGGAGACCACGATCCCAGAGTGAGAGGACAGGGTGCAGGGCATGGCAGCAACAAGGAGACGTTGGGTCGGGGAAGGCCCAAGGCTATGGTGGCTCCGTGGGGCCGCCCAACAGGCCATAGCCTAATTTATTTTTTATTTTTATTGAGTTCAGAGAGGAAGAGAGAGGGAAAGAGAGAAACATCAATGATGAGAGAGAATCATTGATCAGCTGCCTCCAGCATGCCCCCTCCTGGGGATCAAGCCTGAAACCTGGGTACGTGCCCTGACCAGGATTTGAAACATGACTTCCTGGTTCATAGGTCAATGCTCAACCACTAAGACACACTGGCTGGGCTGAAAGTTTATTTCTTATCAACCTAATGTTAACTACACACAAAATTCCCCAAACAAGGACACATAGCTTTAGAAAAAGAGGAAACAGAGAAAAGAAGTATGGAATGCCAGGAAAAACAAAAAAAAAAACTCCAGAAACACAAAGAAAAGAAGCAATGGAGGCATAGAGCTACCATAAAACAAAAAATAAAATGGCTATAGGAAATCCTCATACAACAATAATTACCCTAAATGTAAATGGTCTGAATTCACCAAGAAAGAGGCACAAAGTAGCAGAGTGGATCAAAAAGCAAAACCTACCCATATATTGCCTACAAGAGACACATCTAAACAGCAGAGACAAAGTTAGATTCAAAGTATAAGGGGGAAAATGCTTCTCCCAGCAAATAACACAGAAAAACAGGTGTAGGCATGTTCATATCTGACAAAACAGATTTTAAGAAGAGGGTCCTAATATATGGTGACAGAAGAAGATTTGACTTTGGATGGTGAGCACACGGTGCAATATACAGATCTTGTAACATAGAAACCCACACCAGAAACCTATATGTTCATGTTGACCAACGTCATCTCAATAAATATAATTTAAAAAATACAAATGTAGGGAGATCCATTTTTAATTTTTTGAAGAAACTCCATACTGTTCTCCACAGTGGCTGCACCAGTCTGCATTCACACCAGCAGTGCACGAGTGTTCCTTTTTCTTCGCATCCTCTCCAGCACTTGTCATTTGTTGATTTGTTGATGATAGCCATTCTTACAGGTGTGAGATGGTACCTCATTGTTGTTTTGATTTGCATCTCTTGGATGATTAGTGACTTTGAGCATGTTTTCATATGTCTCTTGGCTTTCTGAATGTCCTCTTTTGAAAAGTGTCTGTTTAGGTCCTTTGCCGATTTTTTGATTGGATTGTTTGTCTTTTTTTTGTTAACTTGTATGAGTTCCCTATAAATGTTGGAGATTAAACCTTTATTGGTGATAACATTGGCAAATATGTTCTCCCATGTAGTGGGTTTTCTTGTTGTTTTGCTGATGGTTTCTTTTGCTGTGCAGAAGCTTTTTATTTTGATGTAGTCCCATTTGTTTATTTTCTCTTTAGTTTCCAATGCCCTAGGGGTTGTATCGGTGAAGAAACCGCTTTGGCATATGTCTGAGATTTTGTTGCCTTTGTATTCCTCTAGTAAAATTAAAAATGGATCTCCCTTTTGACCCTGTGATCCCACTTCTGGGAATATATCCTAAGAAACCAGAAACACCAATCAGAAAGGACATATGCATCCCTATGTTCATAGCAGCACAATTTACCATAGCTAAAATTTGGAAACAGCCTAAGTACCCGTCAACAGATGAATGGATTAGAAAACTGTGGTACATCTACACAATGGAATACTATGCTGCTATAAAAAGGAAGGAGTTCTTAGCATTTGCAGCAGTATGGATGGAGCTGGAGAACATAATCCTAAGTGAAATAAGCCAGTCAATGAAAGAAAAATACCACATGTCCTCACTGATCTATGGATAATAATAACCATTATAAACTGGTGAACAAAAATAGATACAGAGGCAGAACAGCATCAAACAGACTGTCAAATTACAGCAACAAGGACAGGGATGTTGGAGGGGGGCGGTAACAGATCAGCCAAGGGACTTCTGTGTATACATTTAAGCATAACCAATGGACACAAAACACTGGGGGGTAGGGGAGGCCAGGGTAAGGGCAGGGGGAAAAAGAGATTTATGTACTAATCTTTGTAAAGCTTCATGTAATTAAAAAAATGTGAAAAATAAAATAAAATAAAATAAAATAAAAATAATATGAAAAAATACAAATGTAGTATAGATTTATCACTAATAAATTAATTTCATAAAATATTTAAATGACCATGAATGATAGAGCCTTAATAACCCCTCACATCAATGCAGCTTTTAAAATTTCACTTGTGGAGAAACCGAGATGCTGCCTCCCACAACCACTTCAAAAATACAACAAAAAGAAAAAACAGACACCACTCAAAACCACAGGAAGGCTGGCTTAGTGGAAATTCTACAACTAGAAAGAGACTGAGACTCAGAGGAGGTGCGGAAGTAAAGTGCAGAGGTATGGAGGCGCACATGGAAAGGGCTCACGGAAAGGGTTGGCAACTGAGGATGCTGTTTTCTTTTTTAATAAGGAGGGAAACACAAGCTCCCAACAGCTCTGAACTCCAGTTCCAGGAGAGTTTCTGGGGATCCAGACTCATATGGGGAGAAACTGGACTATTTGGCATTGGGAGAAACTCCAGAGCGGCTTTCTCTCAGAGGTGCTTGCAGTGATTACCGCGAACACTGAGACCCAGGGCTTCCTAGGGCAGGGCTGAGGATCAGCCATAGCTGTTTGCTCCACCCTGTTGATTCCCCAAGACCCCGCCCCACCCAAGCTGTGTGCAGTGGCTTTTGCATGTGAAAGGCCTGGCCCTTTGCAATCTACAATTATCTAACAAACTGAAGCTGGGTCAGACAGACCCAGAACATACAAAAGAAGGCCCAAGGCCCCACAGCAGCCTGCATTGCTTCACAGCTGGGCTTCATTTGGGCACCTCCAAACCCCAAACAAAGAAGAGGAATCTGCAGATCTCTCCATAGCTGCTGCTGGGTAGCCTCAGTCAGAGGCTAAATTAGTACTTCCTTAGAGATCCAAGAGCCAGTGTACCCAGTGGTCAGAGTGAGACCATCCAGATTACAACTCCTCAGATCCATAAGGGACACACACAGGGAGCAGACTCAGTGGGCACCAAAGCCCCACTGAAGCAAGTCTTGCCCCATAAGTGTGTCTCCATCACAGAAGTTCTTCCACCATAGACCCAGCTGATTCTCACAGCCAAGTGGCCTGGAGGTCAATTCCTCCCAGTGATATCAACAATCAAGGCTTAACTACAACAAGACTGTGCACACAGCCCACAAAGGGGTGCACCAAGATGTCCACCTCAGGTGATTGGGGAGACTGAGCCGCTGGACCCTATAGGACACCTAGCACAGAAAGCGATCCTATCAACACAGGGAAGCAACCAAAATGCGGAGACAAAGAGACAGACCACAAATGACAGAAATGGAGGAAAGCAAACTGCTGGATATAGAGTTCAAAACCACAGTTTTAAGGTTTTTTAAGAATTTTCTAGAAACCGCTGACAAATTTAGTGAGATCCTCAATAAATCTAGTGAGATACTTGAGAATATGAAAAAGGACCAACTAGAAATTAAGCATACACTGACTGAAATAAAGAATATTATACAGAGATCTAACAGCAGCCTAGAGAATAGCAAGAATCAAGTCAAACATTTGAAATATGAAGAAGCAAAAAACACCCAACTGGAAAAGAAAAAAGAATTAAAAAAATGAAGATAGTGTAAGAAGCTTCTGGGACAACTTCAAGTGTACCAACATCAGAATTATAGGGGTATGCAGGCCAGAAGGGACTGGCAAGAAATATTCAAAATGATTAATAGCAAGAACCTACAACCAAGATTTCTTACCCAGCAAAGCTATCATTCATAATTGAAGGTCAGATAAAGAGCTTCACAGATAAGAAAAAGCTAAAGGAGTTCATCACCACCAAACCAGTATTATATGAAATGCTGAAAGGTATCCTTTTAAGAGAGAAAGAAGAAGAAAAATGTAAAGATAAAAATTATGAACAACAAAGTGACAACAAATACATATCTATGAACAAGTGAATCTAAAAATCAAGTGAATAAAAAATCTGATGAACAGAATAAACTGGTGAATATAATAGAATCAGGGTCATAGAAATGGAGTGGACTGACAAGTAGGGGTGCAGAAAGAGACTGGACAAATATTGTACACCTATGGATGAGGACAGTGGCGGGAGGGTGTGTGTAAGGGAAAAGGGTGGGGTGGGAACCAGGTGGAGGGGAGCTGTGGGGGAAAAAAAGAGGAACCACTGTAATAATCTGAACAATAAAGATTTAATTTTTTTAAAAAATTTCACTTTCATTCTGCATATTGTAACTTAAGTTTGAGGGTACCAAAAGCTTTCTCTACTCCCTCCAACACTCCTACAATAAAGTTTAAACCATTAGTTTTTTGAGTTAAGGTATTTACCATAAACATGTTACCTATCACTCATAATTTACCCATTATGTGCTCACTGCAGGGTATCAGCCCAGCCCTAGGAAGCCCTCTGTCTCTAGTCTATTCTCAATCCAACAGCCAGAGTGATTCTTTCCGTCAGATCATGACATTCCCCTGCTCAAAACTTCTAATGCTTTCCCGTCTCAGAAAGTACTTACAGTGGCATAAAAGGCCTTGTAAAATTTAACCTATGCCCCCACTTCCCCATCTCATTTCCTACACTTTTCTTCTCATTCCCTCCATTCCAGCTACACTGGCTTCCTTGCATTTTTTGAACCCAACAAGCACACTGCTGCCTCAGGATCTTTGCACTCTCAGTTCCTTCTACCTGGAATTCTCAAGAACTCTCTTTTTTCCTCAGACTCTTTTCCACCTTACCCTCTAGGAAGGATACCTCCTTCAGGTCTGTACTTAAAGCTACCTTATCAAGAGGCCATTGATAAAATTGCATTCATTGAGTCAGAAGAAAAATAATGCCTACATAAAATTGCAACCCCTAACACATTCATTTACATTACCCTGCTTTACTGTTCTTCATAGCATTTCTTAGCCATTGATATATTTATCTATCTGTCTCTCTCACCCCTCTCACTAGAAATATAAGCTGCCTGTGGGCAAGGACTTGATCTGTTTTGTTGATTGCTGGATCTTTAAAATCTATAACTGTGCCTAACACATAGTAGGTTCTCAATAAGTATTTGTTGAATAAATTAATGAAGGAATTAATGAATGTGGTAGTCTGTTGTCTTATTAGCATAATCAAACAATATCCACTTCTGTTGATTTACATAGATCAATGTAAGACAGGGGAAACCTGAAATATACAGATAATGATCCTGAAAACCTTAGAACAAAATATAATGAGAACACAGATTATGTTTTCATATTCTTCCAGACTTTGAAGAAGAGAGGAAGATCTTTGTAATAAATAGCTGGTATTATTGATGGTGTAAAAAAATCCCTCAAAACAGAATTTTATCTCAACATCACTAATGATTAGGGAAATGCAAGTCAAACCCACAAAGAGTTACCACCTGACACCCACCAGGTGGCTATTATAAGTAAAAATGCAGAAAATAACAAGTGTTAGCAAGGATGTAGAGAAATTAGAAACTGCTGGTGGGAATGGTGTAGCTACTATGAGAAACAGTATGGCAATTCTTCAAAAAATTAAACATTGAATTAATATATGGTTCAGCAATTCCACTATTTGATATACACCCCAAAAAATTAAAAACAAAGATATAAACATATATTTGTCCATGCATGCTCATAGCAGCATTATTTTTAAAAGCGGAAGCAATTGATGGATGAACAAATACACAAATTGTGGCATATACACACAATGGAATATTGTTCAGCCTTTAAAAGGAAAAAAATTTTGAGACATACTATAACATGAATGAACTTTGAGGATAGTATGTGAAGTGAAATAAGCCAGTCACAGCAAGACAAATATTGTATGACCACTTATATGATATATATAAGGCATTCAAATTCATAGAAACAAAAAGTAGCCCTGGACTTATGTAAATATTTAATTTTTTAAAGTAGTCCTTTCCTGAGAAACCAGGATACTGCAGCTTTATTAAAGTTAGAGAAACTGTAACATATCTCTTATATATTTAAAAAAACATTTAAAAGTTTTAAAAGAGAAATCGCATTACTACAGATTAAAATATTTTATTCTTTTTGACTTGAAAAGTTATATTTCATATTGCAAAGATATTTACAAGTATTTTAATTTAAGTTCAGTGATTTTTTTTGTATCTGGGTTAAAAAAATTTTTATTTTAGTATGGCCTCATGGCAAAGAACACTGCATTATTTTAATAACACAATTGTGACAGAATTATAAAACCATAAAATGTGTAATGTTTTGAACAGTATTCTGTTGGGGGTGGAGATTTTTATAGGTTCAGACAAATCTTCTAGATCCACTTCACCCAGCATATTTTCTATTCAGTGATATAAAATACTGGAGGCCCGGTGCACAAAAATTTGTGCACTCAGGGGGGTCCCTCAGCCCCGCCTGTGCCTTCTCACAATCTGGGACCCCTCGGGGGATGTCCACCTGCTGGCATGCCTGGCCAGCCTGGGTGAGGGGCTGATGGCTGTTTGCAGGATGGCCACATCCCCTTCAAGGTGGGTGTTCTCCCCTGAGGTGCCTGGCCAGCCTGGGTGAAGGGTTGATGGCTGTTTGCAGGCTGGCCACAGCTCCTGTTGACCCAACTTCCCAGTGAGGCTGGTTGGAATCAGGTTTCTGGGGGTTATTTATCTTCTATAATTGAAACATTGTTGCCTTGAGCAGAGGCTACAGCCGGCCTAGGCAGGCAGTTTCCTCCATCACTGGTGAAAGGAAGCCTCCTGTTTGCTTCAGCTCTGTGGCTTCTATAATTGAAACATTGTTGCCTTGAGCAGAGGCCCAGCCGGCCTGAGCAGGCAGTTTCAATTCCATTGCTGGTGCAACAGAAGCCTCCTGTTTGCCCTAGCTCCAGCTCCCGGCAGCCATCTTGGCTGGGTTAGTTTGCATACAGCTGCTCTGATTGGCTGGTGGGCGTGGCTTAGGTGTCTCAGAGTGATGGTTAATTTGCATATTACTCTTTTATTAGATTTGCTATTTTATCCTATATTATTACAAAAATGGAAATGTATAAACCTGTCAAAAGGGACTGTTGATGCTAACACTTGTATAAATAGAATTCAGTGCAAGTTACAAGAATTCTGTTGCACTACTATAGTTTTTGTATTTCTATTTTAATACATTTGTTTACCACTTGTTTATGTATATGTAGGTGATGTTACTTGAGTTTAAATGTACTTTATTGAGCAAAGTTTAAAAAACAGTATATTTTATTTTATGATTAAGGGCCTTTAACCTCATGGTCAAATACTAATATTTGCTAAGACAAGGTTTGAAATTGTATCAAGAGTTTTATTTTTCTGACATTTAAAGTTCTACATAATAAAGTTAAAACTTAAGTAATGGTGCTACTTCATTTTTTAAGTATTTTTATATAAAATACGGTGTGGCCTCTTCCCATGCACCAAAAGGTTGCCTGTTTGATTCCTGGTCAGTGCACATGCCTGAGTTGTGGGCTGGATTCCCAGTAAGGGGCATGCAGGAGGCAGCTGATCAATATTTCTCTCTCACATGGATGTTTCTTCCTCTACCTTCCTCTCTCTCTAAAATTAATAAAAACAAAAATTTTAAATGTAAATAAAAGAAATAGAACAGTGGTTAACAGGGGCTTTGGGGAGGGAGGTAATGGAGAGTTATTATTTAACTAGGAGCCCCCAGCCCAGCCTGTACCCGCCCAACCTGTGGCCTGCCACCCGCCCATCGTGCTCCGCCCACCCCCCCACATACCACCCATCACCCACCCATCAGCCCTGCCCACCCCACACACCCCAGCCCGTCACCTGCCCTGTACACCCCACTTACCCTGCCGCCTACACTTCACCTGCCTCCATCTTGGCTGAGTTAATTTGCATACAGCCACTCTGATTGGCTGGTGGGCATGGCTTAGGTGTCCCGTAGAAATGGTCACTTTCAATATTATGCATTTATTACAGTAGATGAGTATAGAATTTATTTTCAGTTTTGCAAGATGAAAAACAAAAGTTCTAGAGATGGTAAGTGGTGAGGGTTGCACAACAATGTGCATGTACTTAATGGCTCTGAATTGTACACTTAACATGCTTTAAACAGTGACTATTGTTATGTGTATTTTAACACAATTTTTAAAAAGAGAAAAAAACAGGATTTGATTTTCTGGATTACAACTAATAACTCAAAACTGATAAAGCTTAGGCATTTCACAAAGAACATCTTTGAGAATAAATCTTTGTCTCACTTTAAATTATTTTCTTGGAATAAATTTCTAGAAATAGAACCCCTGGGTCAAAGGGCTTGACATTAATAAACTCTTATCCTTATATATATTGCCAAATAGCACTATAGTAAAGGTGCAACAACTTACTATACCAGCAAACAGAAAACCAGAGAAAATAGTTGTGACAAATATAATAAAAGGTGAAAAGTATTAATACAGAAATACAAGTTGATAAGAAAAATACATTAAGACCAGAATAGGTAAATTGGCAAAGAAAATGAACAGACATCCTAGACACACACACACACACACACACACACACACTAGTTTTTAAAATTATGAAATTGGCTCTGGCCAGTGCAGCTCAGTGATACAGTGGTTAAATCTATATTTGTATTTTTTATAAAAAAGTATGATTGGTAGCCTTAGAAATATAACAATATGGTATCTTAATACAGGTCTTAACAAAGGTCAGCAAATAAAATTTCTCTTTTGAAGGCAGTGTTGCACTGTAATACCTGGATAGAAAGGAATCTGCCCAGCCCTGGCTGGTGCAGCTCAGAGGTAGAGCATCGGCTCGTGCACTGAAGGGTTCAGTTCTGGTCAAGGGCACATATCTGGGTTGCAGGTTCAATCCCCATGCAAGGGAGGCGACCAGTTGATGTGTCTCTCACATCAGTGTTTTTCTATCTCTGTCTCACTCTCATCTCTCTCTCTCCCTTTCCCTCCCTCCCTTCTACTCTATAAAAATCAATGGAAAAAAAAATATATCCTCAGGTGAGGACAGATAAATTTAAAAATTAGCCCTAACCGGTTTGGCTCAGTGGATAGAGCGTCAGCCTGCGGACTGAAAGGTCCCAGGTTTGATTATAGTCAAGGGCATGTACCTTGGTTGTGGGCACATCCCCAGTGGGGAGTGTTCAAGAAGCAGCTGATCGATGTTTCTAACTCTCTATCCCTCTCCCTTCCTCTCTGTAAAAAGTCAAAATATATATTTTTTTAAATTATGAAGTGGTCCTACCTCATTGGCAATTAAAACAATAATATGTTTTTAATTAAACTGATAACAACTTCCTGTCTCAAAAAATATGAAAGGACCCCTATTCAGTTTGGCTCAGTGGATAGGGTGTCGGCCCCACAGACTGATAGGTCCCAGGTTCGATTCTAGTCAAGGGCATACACTTAGGTCGAAGGTTCAATACCTGGCCCTGGTTGGGAAGTGTGCAGGAGGCAACCAATCAATGTGTCTTTTTCACATCTATGTTTCTCTCTATTTGTCTTTACCCCAACCCCTTCTTTCACTCTTTCTAAACGCTCAGTGGAAAATATTCTTCGGTGAGAATTAACAAAAGCAATACGAAGGGAATACCCATTCTGGGTTTTTTATCAAAAGAGAAAAAACTGCTTGGAGTTATAAAATTAGTTGAAACCCTTGGGAGATCATAACCATACTATTTTGAGTCCATATGTCAAAGAAAGAAATATTGGATTCATTTATTCATGTAGTCAATATTATGAAAGCAGGTTTTTTAAAACTTAGAGAAAAGCTACCTATAGGTATGTTCTCCTAACCAGGGACTCTAAAAATGATGACTGAAAATGAATATGAAGATAAAAAGAAATTCACATCTGAAATACAGAGTCAAAAATTATCCCGGCAAAGAAAAACAATGGTAGGTAGTACATAATGAAATTAAAATTATTGCATAGGTAACATTCTGAATTCAATAAAAAATAAAAAAGTTCAGGAGAGACATGTAACCTGTGCTGAATAGAAAAGGATGGCACAGAGACATATAAAATGTGACAGAAAAACTAAAGTTCAGAATTACAGTCATGCATTATTTAATGACAGAGATGTGTTCTGAGACATGCATCATTAGGTAATTTTGTCATTGTTCAAACATCAAAGAGTGCACTTACACAAACCTGGATGTCTACTACACACTTATATGGTACTAGGGGCCCGGTGCACAAAAATTTGTGCACTCTGGAGGTCCCTCAGCCTGGCCTGTGCTCTATCGCAGTCTGGGACCCCTCTGGGGATGTCCACCTGCTGGCATGCTTGACCAGCCTGGGTGAGGGGCTGATGGCTGTTTGCAGGCTGGCCAAGCCCCCCAGTGGGGACTCTGACCCATGGGGGTGTGGCCAGCCTGGGTGAGGGGCTGAGGGCTGTTTACAGGCTGCCCACAGCCCCTTCAGGTTTTGGGTCCCTACTGGGGAACCTGGCCAGACTGGGTGAGGGGCTGATGGCTGTTTGCAGACTGGCCACACCCCCCTTTAGGGTGGGGGTCCCCACTGGGGTGCCTGGCCAGCCTGGGTGAGGGGATGAGGGCCATTATTAGGCTGGCCATGGCCGTGGGCTGGAAGCAGGTATCTGCCATTAATTTAACTTCTATAATTGAAACTTTGTTGCCTTGTCCTGCTCAAAGCTGCCAGTTGGAAGCAGGTATCTTGTGTTTATTTACCTTCTGTAATTGAATTTTGTTGCCTTGAGCTGAGCTCAGGGCCCACAGGGCAGGTGGGAATCTTGGCTCCCTCCATCGCCAGGGCAACGCAAGCCTCCTGCCTTGCTACAGCTCCCTGCCTGCCACCATTTTTGTGATGGAGTGAGGGTTAATTTGCATGTTACTCTTGCCTGAGCAGGGGACCCCCAAGTCCCTCTGATAGATGGCTTCACAGAGCCCAGGCTTCTGCAATCACTGACTCTGATCCTGCCCCCTGCCTTCGCCAGGTCTGCCCTTGCTCCACTGGCAGCCTCTGGCCAAGGCTACAGGCCTGGGCAGGAGACCCCCAGGCCCCTGCCATTGCCAGCTCTGCCCTTGCCCCACTACAGCCTTGGGCCAAGGCTGCAGGCCTGGGCAGATAACCCCCAGACCCCTGCTTTGCTGGCTCCACCTGTGCCCAGATCCCTGTGATCACAGACTCTGCCCCTGCCCCTCCAGTTGCTGGCTCTGTGGAGCCCAGGCCACTGCGATCTCCAGCCTTGCCCCTGCCCAGGCCTGAGGCCTCTGGTCCAGGCCTATGCCTGGGTAGGGCACCTTCATACCCCTCCAATCACCAGCTCTGCCCCTGCCCCCTCCGATCACCAGTTCTGCCCTTATCCATGTATGAGGCCTCTGGCCTGGGCAGGGGACCCCTAGCCCCCTCTGATTGTCTGTTCCACCCCTTGAGACCCCCACCTCCCCCACCACTTGCCTGGCTAACAGGCCTGACCACTTCAGTGGTGGGGCTGAGTCGGACTGGACGCCACCATCTTGTGGCTATGGGCGCCGCCATTTGTGGCTATGTGGGCAGCCATCTTGTGGCTATGGGGGAGGCCATCTTTGTGATGGAGTGATGCCTAATTTGCATATTACTCTTTTATTAGATAGGATGTGGCTATGGGTGCAGCCAACTTGTGGCTATGGGAGTGGCCATCTTTGTAACAGAGTGACACCTAATTTGCATATTACTCTTTTATTAGATTGGATGGAAAATAAAAAATGGTAACCTGTGAATAAAATGGTAACCTGTGTAGGGCATTTACCACAAATGTAGATTGCAGGAGTGGAGGTTGCTCTCCGTGAGTCAGTGAGTGAATGGTTAGTAAATGTGAAGGCCAAGGACATTGTTATGCATGGTAGACTTTATAAACACTATGCACTTAAGCTACACTTAATTTAATTAAAAATTTTTTTTCCTTCTTCAAAAATAAATTTACCTTAGTTTACTGTATCTTATTTACATTATAAACTTAAAAATTTTTTTAACTTTTTGACTCTCGTAATAACACTTAGCTTAAAACACAAATACTTTATACAAAAGTATTTTCTTTCTTTTTATCATTATTCTATAAGCTTTTTTTTCTTTTAATTTTTTTTAACTTTTTGTTGTTGTTAAAGATTAAGACACAAACACACATTAGCATAGGCCTACACAGGGTCAGGATCATCAATGTTAATGTCTTCCACCTTCACATCTTGTCCCACCATAAAGTCTTCAGGGCCAATAACATGCATGGAACTGCCACCTTCTGTGATAACAATGCCTTCTTGTGTAATATATCCTAAAGGTTCTTCTTGAGGACATGTCCCTCTTTTCAGAAATATGTCTGTGGTAGTTTGCTTGGTGTGTTTTTCTTTTCATCATAGATTTGCTTATAAGCAGATAATACACCATGAACATTCCTCTCTATTAATGAAAATCTTTTGGTGTTGATTGGGGTCTATGTTTTCAAGCTCTTTAAAAAATTCTTTTATTTATTTATTTATATTTCTTTCAATTACAGTTGATATTCGATATAAATTTGTTTCTGGTGTTTGTGGGGGCCCTGATCAGAGTACATCAGATGTTAAAGGCCCATTTGCCATACACATGTGTGAAGGCAATGACTCCGCAGTATCACTATGCATACTGCACAGGCGCACCCTTATATAACCCATTTAGGTTAATGTAACACAAATGTCATTATTTGGCAAGAAGCCTCTTTTGTCTGAGTTAGTGTAAAATGCACTACTGAGCCAGTGTCTGGCTGCTTTGTTAGCAGTGGCTGCTTTGTCTGCAATAAAGCATGCCCCATGTGAGTGTAGCTGTTCTCATTTTATTCCATTTCCCAGCGTCTAAAAAGGTCCCATTTCTAGCAGAGGGGCTCGGACCCAACAACTCACATAGTCAGCTGGCAGGATTCTAGGGTAAATATCCATCTGCTCCGCCAGAGGACATGTGCCTTCTGACCAGGCTGTGGTATCTGGTAGCGGCAGTCCTGATGTCTTGGACACCCCCAGAGGACTGGGAGCAGATTCAGATAATGCCAGTGGTGTTAGAGAAGGCATTTTTGTCCCTGACAGACCAGATTCCCAAAGACCAGCAGAAGGCTGCCAGGAAGGTAGGCTGGTTGCTCCAAACTGCATCACTGTGAGACACTGGCTTAGGAAGCCAAGATACATGAGTAACAGCGACTGGAGGAGGCATTGGAGGCACGAGTACACGTGCTATAATCAGACTTAACATCATCTTTTGTACCTGTCTATATGAATTACCGGATCCGTATGTCAGTCCAGCACGAGTACACGTGCTTAGCCACCTTGGGAAAAGAGGGCCCAGAAGAACTAGATTCAGAAGTTGGCTTTGATGGCATTGTTACTGATGATGTGATAGCTCCTGCCCTATAGGCGCAACCAACAGTGAAAATGAGTCTGGAGCACAATCAGCCTGTGGCTATAGGAGATGTGGCTCCAGGAGATGGGGCTCAAGGGACACCCTGAATTTACTATGTATACTAGATTAGATTGAATGATGCGGAGGTATCCTCAGACACTGCATGTGCACGTGAAAACAACAGATGAACTGTTGCAACCCAAAGTACTCTCTGGAAATATGTTTCTGCCTAGGCCTTCCCCTTTGGCAGAGGGGGAAGAGGCAATGTAGACTTCGCGATGATCTGTTACAGAAGGACCATGGGTGGTCCTCATATCCCCTTGGGAAAGTAGATATGACTATAAGTCATAGTTGCACCCGTTGATCTAGCCCTGGCCAGTAACAGTGCAGGTCCAAGCTGGAAAACATGGGATGGGACCCAACAGGTGTACAGCATAGTGGTTAGACATTTATATACTTTACAAAATGATCCCCCAATAAGCCTAGTATCTATCTGGCAACACACATAGTTATGACAGTATTATTATTGTTCTTCTTATTATTATATTTTTTCTTATTTTTAATTTTTATAATCTTTACTAGAGGCCCAGTGCATGAAATTCGTGCATGGAAGGGGATGCCCCTCAGCCAAGCCTGCACCCTCTCCAATCTGGGACCCCTCAGGGGATGTCCAACTGCCAGTTTCAGGCCTAAACCAGCAGTCAGACATCCCTCTCACAATCCGGGACTGCTGGCTGCTAACCACTCGCCTGCCTGCCTGCCTGATTGCCCTTAACTGCTTCTGCCTGCCAGCCTGACCGCCCCCTAACCACTCCCCTGCCAGCCCAATGGCCCCCAACTGCCCTCCCCTGCCAGCCTGATCTTGCCCCCAACTGCCCTGCCAGCCTGGTTGCCCCCAACTGCTCTCCCCTGCTGGCCTGTTTGCCCACAATTGCCCTCCCCTGCCAGCCATTCTTGTGGTGGCCATCTTGTGATGACATGGGGGTGGCCATCTTGTGATGATGTGAGGGCATTGCACAAGGGTGCTAGGGCCACCTAGGCTTTTATTAGTATAGATTGTTGACAGTATTACAGACACACTCCTTTTTCCCCTCATTGCTCTCCTCCAACTGGATCCCATCCTGCCCCAGGTCTTTACCACCCTATTGTTTATGTCCATGGGTAATTTACATATGCATATAAGTTCTTTGGTTAATGTCTTCCTGTCTCTCTTCCCTCACCCTTCCCTCTGAGATTCATCAGTCTGTTCCATGTTTCCAAGCCTCTGGTTCTATTTTATTCATCAGTTTATTTTCATTAGATTCCTTGCTCATTTATTTTGATTTTTAGATTCAATTATTGATAGATATATATTTATTGCTCATATTTTTTATCTTTTCTTTTTCCCTCTCTTTAAAGAAGACCCTACACATTTCGTGTAATATTGGTTTGGTGCCCTAACTGGTTTGGCTCAGTGGATAGAGCATCAACCTGTGGTCAAGGGCATTTACCTTGGTTGCAGGCACATCCCCAGTAGGAGGTGTGCAAAAGGTGGCTGATCGATGTTTCTGTCTCATCAATGTTTCTGACTCTCTGTCCCTCTCCCTTCCTCTCTGTAAAAAATCAATAAAATATATTTTTAAAAAATATTGATTTGGTGATGATGAATTCATTTAGCTGTTTCTTGTCTGTGAAGCTCTTTATCTGACCTTCCATTCTAAATTATAACTTTTCATTTAGAATGGAAAGAGTAATCTTGGTTATAGATCCTTCCTTTTCATTGTTGTGTTGTTTTTTGTTTGTTTGTTTATTTTTATTGATTTCAGAGAGGAAGGGAGAGGGAGAGAGAAACATCAGTGATGAGAGAGAATTATTGATTGGGTGCCTCCAGCATGCCCCCTCTGGGGATTGAGCTGCAACTCAGGCATGTGCCCTTGACCAGAATCGAACCCAGGACCCTCCAGTCTGCAGGCTAATGCTCTATCCACTGAGCCAAACCGGTCAGGGCTTTTCATCACTTTGAATATTTCTTGTCACTCCCTTCTGGCCTGCAAAATTTCTGTTGAGAAATCAGCTGAGAGTCATATGGACACGCCCATGTAGGTAACTAACTGCTTTTCTCTTGCTGCTTTTAGGATTCTCTCTTTGTCTTTAACCTTGGTGTTTTAATTATGATGTGTCTTGGTATGGGCCTTTTTGGGTTCATCTTGTTTGGGACTTTCTGCACTTCCTGGACTTGTATGTCTGTTTCATTCTCTAGGTAGTGAAAGTTTTTTGTCATTTTTTCAAACAGGTTTTCAATTTCTTGCTTCTTCTTTTCTCCTTTCAGCACCCCCATGATGTGAATGTTAGTACACTTGAAGTTGTTCCAGTGGCTCCTTACACTATCTTCATATTTTGGATTATTTTTTCTTTTTCCTCTTCTGATTGGGCATTTTTTGCTTCCTCATATTCCAAATCACTGATTTGATTCTTAGCATCCTCCACTCTACTATTGATTCCCTGTAAATAATTCTTCATTCCTTGAGCATCCTTATAACCATTGTTTTGAAATCTCTATCTGGTAGTTTGCTTGCTTCCATTTCATTTAGTTTTTCTAAAGATTTCTCCTGTTCTTTCATTTGGGACCTGTTTCTTTGTCTCCTGCATGTTGGCTGCTTCTCTATGTTTGCTTCTATGTATTAGATGGAGCTGTTATGTCTTCTGGAATTGGTAGAGTAGCCTTTTGTACTAGTTGTCCTGTAGGGCCCAGTGCCACAGCCTTCCCAGTCACCTGAGTTGGGCCTTCCAAGTGTACCCCTGTGTGGTCTTTGAGCAGAGTTCTGTTGTAGTTGAGCCTTGACTGCTGGGAGGAATTGACGCCCAGGTCAATTGGCTGTGAGGATCACCTGCAACTACAGTGGAAGAGCTGCTGTGCAGGTGACACCCCAATAGAGCAGGACTTGCCTCAGTGGGACTTTGGTGCTCACCATGGCTCTGCCTCTTGAGTATGTCACTCATGGATGTGGTAAGGTTGTAATCTGGCATGGTCTGAAGTTGTCCACTGGGTATATAGGCCATGGGGCCTCCTGGGAGGTACAAAGTCAGTCATTGCCTGTGTCTTGCCCTGGCATGAACTACAGAGTAATCTTCAGATGGATGCTACTTTTTTGGGCTTGGAGGTGCCCAGGGGAGGCCAAGCTATGACCCTTGACAAACTTTTGCTAGTGCTGGGCCTGGGACAACTTAGCAAGGGGTATGGGGCATGCTGAGGCCTGCTGCTGCTTGTTTAAGAGAATTTAGGAAAGTCTGAAGACTGAGCTAACACAGGTTATTCATATGGAAAAGCCACTGCAAACAGCTTGGGTGGGGCTGCCAATTGGGTGGAGTGGGGTCTCAGGGAATCACAGGGGAATAGCATTGTGGACAGGTTGATGGAGACTCAGACATGGTGACTGCCTGTCAGTATTGTGGCAGGGAGGCCTCAGCAAAGGAACAATGACCTCTGCCAGCACTTTTGTCTAGAAGAAAGCTGCCTCTCAGTTCTTGCCCCAGTGCCAGATAATTTAGTTCCTCCCTGAATGCCCCTCATCCATTCAAACTGCTGCCCCAGCACTGGAGCTCAGAGTGAGTCTAAATCTGTCTGTGGGCCTATTAAGAGAAACTGCCAGGGACTCCAGCAGCCTCCATCTTACTCAGCCACAATCCCCACTGGTTTTTATACCCAGGGTTCCAGCACTGGAACCCTGGACTAAGGAGTCTGGTGCAGGGCTTGGATCCCTTGCTCCTCATGATGGGGGGTGGAGGGAGTCTCCCCAGCTAAGATATCCCTCCTAATTAAAAAAAATGTCACACATGTTTGTGGGACCAGCCCATTCATTACTCCACCTCTCCTACCAGTCTCAATGTGGCTTCTTCTTTAATTCTCCACTTGTAGGACTTCCATTCAGCAAAATTTCAGGTGGTTCTGAAGGGTGGTTGCTCTGTGGTTTAGTTGTAATTTTTATGTGGTTGTGGGAGGAGGTAAACACTGCATTTAGCTACGCCTCTATCTTGGCTCTCCGGTTTTGGGTTTTAATCACTGAGTCACCTTATGCCATTTTACTTCTCACTACACTATCTGTGTTTTCTCTATGTGCATCAATTAGAGTTCATTCAGAGACAGAACTTCTCTGAGTGGTATAGAATAAGGAATTTTTTATAAGGTCAGGTCTCACATGATTGTGGAGCTGATGGAGCAATTTATGCATGTTATTGCCTCTATATCTTGTGTTGAGACTGCAATCAGGGAGGAAAACTGATTGTTTGTGAGAACAAGGACGAACTGGAACTTGTGAGGAGGAACTGAAACCCACGACAACTGGAATCAAGGAAGAGAAACAGAACTGGTGTCTGTCTCTCACATCTCCAATCTCAATCATGTGGGTGACCACTGTGTTACCAAATACAAGGGGTTCACTATTCAGGGTAATATATTCAAGAACAAGATGTGATTGTGGTTGGGAGTTTTATTTACTTGTATAAAGGAGATGGAATTCACAGTCAAAGTTCTGTCTTCCTGAGGAGATGCTTAGCAATTGTTTATATACACTATTTGGTCAATTACATGTTGATTTCTTCTTGGCAGTTGGCTAAATTTATCCTTTGGGTTCTGGTCAAGCTTATCAGATCACAATGGCATCTGCAAAATACTGTGCTACATTTGAGCATTTAACAAGTATAGCTTGAGACCTTGTGACCATTGTCCTAGGAGAAGGTGGTGCCCTGCATCATAAAACTACATTTGCACTTGGACCTCGCCTTAAGAGAATCTGAAAAAGGAGGTCTGGTAGTAGCCAAGTGAGCCTTTGGTCTGTGTGCTGCCTCATAACAAGGTAATCCAGGAGATCAGCGGCAACGTGAGCAAGCTACCACAGTGCCCTAGGTTCTGCCCTGACTCTGAAGGTAAGAAAAAATAAATATGGCTGCAACTTAACTTCTGCCCTCTAAATCTCATAGAAAATGTGTCTTGTAACTAATCCTAACCAAATCCATATAGGGTAGGAAATTCTGTGAAATATAGTTCTTGTTTACCAAATGTGACACAGTACAAAGTCACTACCTCATCTATAAACCAAGAAACTTCATTTCCTTTAGCTATAAAGTATAGATTACCTGTATTATTGTGAGGATAACAAGTTATTTCCATGGGCATATGGGGAGGAGGAATGTCACCCATTTAAATGGGAAAAGTTTGCATTTTTGAAACATACACATTTGTAATTTCAGACTAGACATTTTCCCTTAATTTCAATTCCATATATCCAGTTCTCTACTTGACATCTCATCTTGGATAACTTATAGAAATATCAAAATTATGTCTAAAATTGAATTTTGATCTTTCTTTCCCCTGCCTCCCAAACCAAACCATTCCATCTACTGCCTTCCCCATTTTTGTAAATGGCAACTCCAGCCTTCTTATTGCTTAGGCCAAAAAATCTTGCAGTCATTCTTGACTTATTTATTATACCTCATAGCCAACCCATTAGGAACCAGGAACTCCTGGTCTCTCAACATTCAAAACATAACCACCTCTACTGCTACCACCTTGGCTTTAGCCACCCCCATTGTCCCTCACCTGGATTATTGCCACAGCCTCCTAATGGGGCTGCCAAATAAAATACAGGATACCCAGTTAAATTTGAATTTCAGGTAAACATCAGATAATTTTTAGTATGTTCCATACCATATACTCTGCCTGTAACACCCTTCTCTCATCTATGTGGCAAGCTTCCAGTTCTTTCAAGTATTTCCTCAAATGTCAGCTTTTCAGTGAAATTTTCCCAAGCAACCTTATTTTTAAATTTTTTAAAAATTGATTTTTAGAGAAAGAGTGGGAGGGAGGAAAGAGGAGTAGGAAAAAAAGAGAAGGAGTAGTAGGAGGAGGGAAAAAGAGAGAGAAACAATGTGAGAGAGACACATTGATTGGTTGCTTTTCACACATGCCCTAACCAGGGCTGGGGATTGATCCTGCAATCCAGGTACATGCCCTTGACGGGGCATCAAACCTGTGACCCTTCAGTGCATGGGCCAATGTTCTAACCACTTAGAAACACTTTCCAGGTCCATGGGTTCTTGTATGTGCCCTGATTGAGGATCAGACCCACAACCTTGGCGTATCTAGACAATGCTGTAACCAACTAAGGGCCCTGGAGGCAGTTTTGCTTTTTCGTTTTCATTCTGTATGTTTTGTTCCCTACTGTTATCTTCTGCACTTAGAACAATGCCTCATCCACAGTAACATTCAATACATATTTTTGAGTAGATGAATGAATGAATGAATGAATGAATGAATGAGCCTGTATTTGAACAGGGTATCTGGTCAAAATTTAACTATTGCCCAGAGCTTATTGGAGAAAAACAAGGAAGAGAGACAAGTAGCTAGTAAATGTGGATCCTTGACATATTTGTAGGCATTTCCAACTCATCCCTAGGTAGAGTAAGAATAAGTGCTTTAAGGCAGTGTTTTTTATATTTTATTGCAGATATGAATCCGCTGGGATCCTGTTAACATGTAGGTTCTGGTTCAGCAGGTGTGGGGTGGGGCCTGATAGTTTGCATTTCTCATAAGCTCCCAGATGATGCTGATCCTGGCAGCCTGGGAAGCATATTTTGAGTAGCAAGGTTTTAAGGCATTACTGAAGCCTGTTCTCAGAAAATATAGTCAAAATATGACCAGCTGGGAAATAGTTACTGCCAGTGGTTGAACTTACTAAGAAACAGAGTAATCAATTTTGAACAAAGGTATCTGGTTCATTATGACTATTTGAAACAAGAACTTTGCCAACAGCTATGGTCCTAAATTTAATAAAACACTGGGCTATGTTTCAATGTGGGAGTGTTATCTCAGTTGAACTGGCACAAACATCAAAAGTAAATTATGGAGGAAAAGGGAAGGCTAACATTGCTAAGTTTAAGGACTCAAGGAAATGTGATTGGCATAGGGAATATTTGGGATGAGCAGGCTGTTATTTTGGTGCTCCTTAAATCATACCACATGGGGTCTTTCTGTAACCAAAACCAAGGTTTGTCTACCTGCCAACATGAAAACCAAATCACAAGACAGCTGCTTATAAACAGGAAAGTGATTTATTCACATGCCAGCAACTTGAAAAGATGGGGGATTCTGGTCCCAAAGCCCATCTTAACATCTCAGTGCAGGCAGAGGTTTTATGGAGAGATCTGTGTGCTGATCAGCTAAGGCCAATCCTTTGTATTTCTGTGGGATCATTTGTTACTTCACCTCTTTCATTTCTGATTTCATTTATTTGGGTACTCTCTCTTTGTTTCTTTATGAGCGTGGCTGTAGGTTCATTTTGTTTATCCTTTCAAAGAACCAGCTCTTGGTTTCATTGGTATTTTGTATTTTTTTCCTCTATATGTCATTTACTTCTGCTCTAATCTTTATTATTTCCTTCCTTCTCCTTACTCTGGGCTTTTCTTGTACTCTTTCTGCTAGTAATTCTTTAAGTTGTATGAATGGATAGTATATCAAAAGTTTTTGTGTGTGTGTGTGTTTTTAGGTAGGCCTGTAATGCTATGATTGTCCCTCTTAAGACTGCTTTCACTGTGATTCCTGTCAAGGACGTTTAACTTCGTTCAATCCCCAGCTTTGGTTGAGGAGAGTATGGGAGGTAACCAATTGATGTGTCTCTCACATCAATGTTTGTCTTTCTGTGTTTCTCCCCCTTCCTTCCACTCTCTCTAAAACAACCAGTGGAAATCCTATGGTGAGGATTAACAAAACACAAAACAAAAAACAAAAAAACAAAAACAAAAAACAAAAAAGAAAGGAAAGGAAAGGAAAGGAAAGGAAAGGAAAGGAAAGGAAAGGAAAGGAAAGGAAAGGAAAGGAAAGGAAAGGAAAGGAAAGGAAAGGAAAGGAAAGGAAAGGAAAGGAACAACAAAGGTTGTAAAAAAATATTATCAACAACTATTTCCAACAAACTGGATGAAATGGACATATTCATAAAAAAATACAATCTTCCACAACCTAATCAAGAAGAATCAGAAAACCTGAATAGGCTGATAGCTACTGATAAAAATGAAGCAGTAATAATAATTTAAAAAAAACTCCTAGCACACAAAAACCCTGTTTTAGTCTGGTTCTCAGGGGAGTTTTAGCAAACATTCAAAGAAGAATAAACACCAAGCCTCCTCAAACTATTAAAAAAACCCAAGAGGAAGAACACTTCCAAGCTCTTTTTACAAGCCCAGCATTAGCCTAATTCCAAAACTAGATAAAGACACTCCAACAAAGGAAAATTACAGGCCAGTATCCTTGATGAACATAGATGCTAAAATCTTCAACAAAATATTAGCAAACTGGATCCAACAATACATTAAAAAGGTCATACACCATGACTAAGTGGGATTTATTCTGGGGATGCAAGGCTGGTACAATATTTGCAAATCAATAAATGTGATACATTACAAAAACAGATTGGAACACTAAAATCACTTGATCTTATCAATCTACACCTATAAAAGAGAAACATGCAAATCGGTGTCACTCTGCTACACCCACCAGCCAATCGGGTGAGTATGCAAATTAACCCAACAAAGATGGTGGTTAATTTGCATATGCAGGCGAGGAGTGGTGGAGCAAAGACTGAAGGCTCTGGCAGAGTGAAGACTGAAGGCTGAAGAGGCTTGGCTTCTCCGCTGCAGCCAGAGTGAAGGCCGGGTGCTGGAGGAAAACTGGTGCCAGCAGCCAGGAGAAGGGAAGGCCTATTGCATGAATCTCTTCATGCAATGGGCCTCTAGTTGATGCAGGAAAAGCCTTTGACAAAATCCAGCATGCTTTTTTGATAAAAACTCTCAGCAAAGTGGGAATAGAGGGATTATACCTCAACATAAAAGTCATATAGGACAAATATACAGCCAACATCGTACTGAATGGTCAAAAATGAAAAGCATTTCCCCTAAAGAACAGGAGCAAGACAGGGATGTGAGCTTTCGCCACTCTTATTCAACATAGGACTGCAATACCTAGCTACAGTGATCAGACAAGAAAAAAATAAAAGGCATTCAAATTGGAAAGGAGGAAGTAAAACTCTCATTATTCGAAGATGAGATGAAAACCCTAAAGAGTCCACCATAAAACTATAAGATTTAAAAAATGAATTCAGCAATGTAGTAGGATACAAAATTAACACCCAGAAATTGATGGCATTCTTTTTTTAAAATCGTTCTTTTTAAAATATATATATTAATTTCAGAGATGAATGGAGTTGGAAAGAGAGATAGAAACATCAATGATGAAAGAGAAACATTGATAGGTTGCCTCCTGCACGCCCCACACTGGGGATAGAGCCTGCAATCCAGGCATGTGCCCCGACTGAGAATTGAACCATGACCTCCTGTTTCATAGGTTGAAGCTCTACCACTGAGCCACACCAGCTAGGCTTAACAGTATTCTTATACACTATACCAACTAGTAGCCTGATGCATGAAATTCATGCACATTAAAAGGAAATTAATTAGCAGAAATATTTTAATATTGCTATTTGCCCTTTCTCTATAATAGAAGTGTGGGAAATGAAAGGAAATTAGTAAAATGTATATGAAAATAATATATAAATTAAAAAATAAACAGTAACAAAAGGATATAACAACAGAAACATGATATAAAAATGACAAAAACATATGAAAACAACAAAAACATGATATAAAAACAATAAAACCATGATATAAAAACAACAGTTATGCAAACAATGATGGATAAAGTGATTAAACTTAAACTTATTCTAATATCTCCCTGTACACCACATTAAGAGTGAAAACACTTTCAGAGTGCTTGATTAATTTCCCTTGTACTGAAGTATTTACAACTTTAACATCACACACTCTTCAAATTCGAGAGAAAACAACATATAACTGACCATGTGTGAAAATGGGTTCAAGTAAGAATATTCCTACTCTGTCTAGAGTTTGTCCTTGTGATTTATTAATAGTCATCACAAATGCTGGCATCATGGGAAACTGTCGTTGAATCAATTCAAATGGGAGGCCAATGGCAGATGGGGACAAATCAATTCTTGGAATCAGAACAATCTCTCCCTCTGCAGATCCTTAATACTTCAGCTTCAATAATGTTAGGTTGTAATATTTTGATAATAAATCTGGTACCATTACAAAGATCCCGTTTACTATTAAGATTTCTCAATAGCATGATGATTGCACCCACTTTCAATTTTAATTTATGACACAACATTCCCGAAGGAGTAATACTGTTAAGAAATTCGATGGGGAGAGAAACAAGATGGCGGCATAGGGTAGACACCATATATGCAGCTGTGAACAACTATTTCAGAAAAACCACGAAAAGAACACATGGACACCACTCGCACCCACAGGAAGGCTGGCTGAGTGAAAATCCTACAACCAGAGAAGAGTCTGAGACTCAGAGGAGCGGTGGAAGCAAAGTACAGAGGTACGGAGGCGCACTCACGGGCTCGGGGAAGGGCTGGTGGGAATGCAGACTGGTGCAGCCACTATGGAGAACAGTATGAAGTTTCCTTAAAAATCTCAAAATGGAACTGCCATTTGACCATGATCCCACTTCTAGGAATATATCCTTAGAAATCTGAAACACCTACCAGAAAAAATATATGCACCCCTATGTTGATAGCAGTACAATTACAATAGCTAAGAACTGGAAACAGCCCAATAGATGAGTGGATAAAAAAAACAGTGGTACATTTACACCATGGAATACTATGCAGCTATAAAAAGGAAGGATCTCTTACCCTTTGAGACAGCACAGAGGAATCTGGAGAGTATTATACTAAGCGAAATAAGACAGTCAGAGAAAGACAATTATCACATGATCTCACTCATATGTGGAATCTAAAGAACAAAATAGACTGATGAACAAAATAGATCCAGAGACATAGAAACATGGAACAGACTGATAGATCTTAGAGGGAAGGTGGGGGTGGGTGTGTGAGTAGGAAGATCTTATATGCGTATATGCATAACCTATGGGCACAGACAATTAGGTGGTTAAAGTCTGGGGTAGGGGAAGGAGGCAGGCTTGGAGGGATCAATGGGGAAAAAGGGTACATCTATTACTTTCAACACTGAAGATAAATTTTTAAAAAATAAAATTAGTGTAAAAATTGCTAATTTGACATAAATATATATATATATATATATATATATATATATATATATATATATATATTTGGTAAAATATTTTTAAATATAGAAAGGTAAGAACTAAACAAACAAAAAATCCAAATGGAGTTATTCCAGGAATGTTTTTATTCTCATTAAAGTAACCAACAACCAGATGCCTCACCCAACAAAAATAACAAGAGTAAAATAAATATTAAGAAAAATTATTTTAAAGCAAGATCCACAAGAAATGCAAAAATTTTCTAAGAACATACATTCTTGATTTTAAGCTGTGTACATAAAATATATGTATGCTTAAATTTTTGGAAGTGTCTGTCTACAGTGCTATTTAAGCATTCTGAACAAAGAATACATTTGAAAAAAGAATACCTTTTAAAAACTTAAAGCACAATATAACATTATTTGTTCACAAGGCATCAAATTTTACACTCTAAAATGTTGATACTAAACAAGGAAAATTAGCATTTCTATTTTCACAAATAACAACCATACTTTATACTATGACACTAAATACTTTAGTTGTGTTTTAAGCTTTGAAATTCAAAAGGCATCTTTGGATATTTAAGATGAAAGGCGCCCCCCCACCCCCCCCCCCGCCATAGTTGAGTCTGAACCAAAAAAGTAAAACATCCTTGTTAACTTCAGACTGAGGGCATGGTTGCTGATGAATATAGAAGAGTGATAAAGGAATAACAAATAAAGAACTTCAAATATTAAATTCAAATATACAGTAGTGTCTCCTTATCTGTAGTTTCACTTTCCCCTATCAGCTATACATGGTCAACCATCGTCTGAAAATCTTAAATGAAAAATTCCAAGTAAAAGACAATTCATATGTTTTAAATTGTGCACCATTCTGAGTATTGTGATGTAATCTCACACTGTCTCAGTCCATCCCACCCAAAACATGAATCATCCCTTTGTCCAGCATATCCACATTATAAATACTCCCCACCCATTAGTCGTTAGTAGCCATCGCAGTTATCAGATTGACTGTCATGGTATGTATCACAGTGCTTGGGTTCAAGTAACCCTCATTTTATTTAATAATGGCCCCAAAGTGCAGGAGTAGTGATGCTGGCAATTTGGGTACGCCAAAAAGAAGCCATACAGTGTTTAAGTGAAAAGGATGGATGTAGGGGAAAGCATAGCATATATAGGGTTCAGCTGTATCTGTAGTTTCAGGCATCCTCTGAGGGTCTTGGGACATACCTCCCACAGATAAGAGGGACTACTTACTATGAATCTATTTTCCTTCTATAGGGTAATATGTGTGTACATATGCATGTATTTATATATGTACATGGACAGATATACACACATATGTATACATTTTGAATATTTGTTCTCACTAATAACCAGTTTCTTAATGATAATTTTAACTGAAAGCAATGTTTTTGATCCCCTCTACATATCATCTCTCTCTCCTGTGAATAAGGCTGCTCTATGAAGCTAATGGGAGTTCAGGATTGCAAAAGACAACTTGTGGTAGAGAACTCAAAGATGACTACAGATATTTAAAGCAGGATTGTTTCTAAACAGCATGCTTTGTGTTCTGGTAATAAGGGCTGAAATTATATTCTTGATTTTTCCCAGACTATAGGCTGCTCTTCTCACTATCTTATGACTTGGCTCCCTTGGCAGGTGGGGCCAAGAGCACAACTCAAACACACACACATAATAAAAGTAACTGGCTTCAGAGAGAAAGAAACAAAGCGAGAGAGAGAGAGAGAGAGAGAGAGAGAGAGAGAGAGAGAGAGAGAGAGAGAGAGAGAGAGAGAGAGAAGTAAGAGAGAGTGAGGGGAGAGGTGCTTCTTTTTTCAAAAGTATAATATATGTCTATCATATTAACTGTTTCTTCTGGAAGAAACAAGTTGTGGTATGATAGGCCACTGGAATAAATAATAAGAAACATTAAAATTCAAACTGGTAGCATGGAAGATAGCATAGGCATTGGTCTAAGAAAGATCCTAGACATACAAACTCATTCTTATTTCACTAAAAATGGGTTTGCCTTTCTAGATTAATAGCACCTTCATCAAGTTTCAGTTCTTTCTTTAAAATAGCTGAGATAAAAATGAGATCTTTTCTAAATCTGAAAAGACAGCATGGAATAATGCTGTAAACTTTTTTTGTGTGTGTATAAAAAGATAAGAGAAAACGAAAGTAGGGTGGGAAGAAACCCATCCCCCACTACCATCTGATTTCAGACTCTGCTCCTTAACAATGATTTTTAATATTTATTATTGACCTCAAGCAGAGAAAAGAATTAACATTTACTGAGTACAAACCCTGTGTATTAGGCATTGTGTTAGCAGTTTTATGGCAAAGGGAACAAAATATTGGAAGTTTATGTGTTCACTTACATATTCTACATATGAAATCCATCTTACAATTACCAAGGAAATTTTAATAGTGATACAAGTACAGAACCAGATCTTTGGCCAGTGTATAAATTCCTAGGCACTCATACAGGAATTTCTAAACTTACATGGTAATGAGAACAAGCCTCTGAATTTGCCAATCACACTAATTAGCAAGTGCAAATGTTTTAAACTAAAGAAAAGTATAGATTGGCCTAAAAGGTATCACAACCTAGAGAAATTCTCAATTCTGTCTTACAATTTATTGTATTTTTTTGGTAAAAGCAGTTTTGTATAATAGCATTAAAGTCATTTTGAGTGATTATCTAAAAAAACACTAAAAGACAATTAAGTTATATATACCACCTAAGGACAAATATATACCATAAAAGGACAAATTTCGTGAACCCAAGTAATTTTTATGACCCTTATATGTTAAAGATGGTAAAAAAAAACTTTAAAAATGTTTTTATTGATTTCACAGAGAACGGGAGAAGGAGAACGGGAAGAGGGAGAGAGGTAGAAATGTCAATGCTGAGAGAGAATCACTGATTGGCTGCCTCCTGCATGTCCTCTACTAGGGAGCAAGCCTGAAACCCGGACATGTGTCCTGACCGGGAATCAAACCATGACCTCTTGGTTCATAGGCCGATGCTCAACCACTGAACCATACCAGTCGGCAGTAAAAATAATCTTTGAAAAGTCTTTGATCTTTTAAAAAAATCAATTGTGGAAGAAGCTTAAAAATCTTAAGTTTCTGGATTGAGGCTGATAGACTACACTAAAAACAACCTAGAGCTGAACTCTGCAGGAGTGAATTGAAAACTTGCATCAAGCTAGAGTGTCGATGAAGGAAGAACCTAATATACTTTTAACAACAATGGAAAGATGAGATGGGAAGCAGGGAATGCTAAGAACCTGTAAAGTCTTTTGAACTACAAGATAAATAAAGGAACAAGATATTGGAAATATTGTGTTAATTTTATCAATGAAAAACCACCCATACTTAGCTTACTCAAAAGGAGATACAAAAGAAAACATACTGGGTCATCTAAGAAAGCAAAGACAAAGATGTAGAAAGAATAAGGGGGGAGAGAAAGCCTGTAATAATGAAGGCACATCTATTTTTAAACAGTTTCTACTATTTTCTTTCTAAAACTAGATGCTTTACACAGCGCTTGAAAGCCACTGTTTCCTAATCTGGTAGGGATGAAGGCTCAAGATGCTCCTCAAGATCATGCTCTCAAATCTTCAAATTTTTAATTATCCGTCTCTTGAGGTTTCTTTTGTCAAATAAAAGAATCACCTATCACTTTAGTAGCTGTCTGGCAATCTTCCATTGTAGGACTTGCTGTAAACCTCACTGGCTTACCTGATCAGTTGCTAGTGAAAACAAAGTAATGGAAATTTATTTTTAACAAAGCTGGATTCAGAGCTGATGCCCTGAAAAATATATTTTTGCCATCAGAAAAATGCAATCCAAATAGAATCCCTAATATAAGAGCATAAAACCTATACAAAATCCTTCCATAACATTTTGAACAGCTAAGGTGGCATCAAGAATACTGTGTCAGTGTATAAAACATGAGCTCATAGCACTCTTTGTGGCCTGTTACAATGCAGTGTCGTCATCTTCCCTGCAGTCCCCTACCAGGAGTGAATGCTTGTCAGGTTCACTGGTACCAACACTGTTCAGGGACCGTTTATCGGACAGTAGTGAATTGATGGAGGCTCTGCTGTAATTAACAATCCGGTCCAGCAAACCCAGTTTAGGAGAATTTCTTGAAGTGTCATCTATTCCGACATGAACGCTGATTTCTGAAGGACTTTTCTGTCCCATCTGGCTTCGGGCATGCAGTTCGTAATTCTCATAAGTCGGTTTCCTATAACTGGACACATGCAAAAGTATACTAGTTTGAAATAACCAAATGTGAACTAGATGTTTGTTACATTAAAAAATGAAGCGGGGGGAAGGTCAAGGGAAAAAATGGAGACCTATCTAACACTTGTTGTAATACTTTAAGCAATAAAACAAAATAAAAAAAATTAAAGAAAGAAAGAAAGAAAGAAGAAAGAAAGAAAGAAAGAAAGAAAGAAAGAAAGAAAGAAAGAAAGAAAGAAAGAAAGAAAGAAAGAAAGAAAGAAAGAAAGAGGAGGTTTACCTTATGGAATGTATAAAGGTGGTTCCTGCTAGGAAAGCTCAAAAGGAATGGTGTGTAGTCACATGATCAGAAATCCTACCTCTCAGAGACAATGTACTCGATTTTACCCCACTTGGAGCTCGTGCTTGCTACGTATAGACTATATAAGGTGATAATAACACAGCTAACATTTATTATTAAGACAGTTTGGGCTTTATGCAAGAATAAAACCTACCAAGACTGACTGTGGAAGACAAAAGTAATATAAAATACAAATGTGAATAAGCTATCATACTTACAGTTTAAGGAAGAGAGAAGAAAGTACTACTGAAACAGATGAAGCAGCCATTGCAGCAGATCCCATCCAAGGCTGCAAAACCAAACCAATGGGCATAAACACTCCTAGGAAACAGATGCGGATTAGTTACAGCAGATAGTACTAAACAGATCACCAATGTGTTTCTAATACATATTTACAAATCATTTCCTTATTTGATATTTATTCAGCAACTAATCTTCCTGTTGGTGGAGATTTATGTGGCTGTCAATTTTTCACTAATAGAGTATTGCGGTGAACATTCTTGTGCATGTCTCCGTGTGCACATGTTTGAGAATTACTCTAGAGTACACACCTGAGGTGAAGCTGCTGGGTT
The DNA here is from genome assembly GCA_004026665.1 of Murina feae. Classification (NCBI taxonomy): domain Eukaryota; kingdom Metazoa; phylum Chordata; class Mammalia; order Chiroptera; family Vespertilionidae; genus Murina; species Murina feae. Next base: position 31,477 of record PVJC01004659.1, on the reverse strand, counting down.
ATAACATGGGTACATTTTCAACTTTAGGTGGATATTCCTCAGTTGCTTTCCAAAGTGACTTTACCAGATCACAGTGCCATCAAAAACTCGTCCACACTTGGTTTTGGCAGACATTTTAATATTTGTTCATATGATGGGAATGAGATAGACGTAATGTATTTTTAAATTTTTATGTACTTACCTGTATTGTCTACTTTTTCTACAGTGATCTTATATAACTTACATATATTTTTTAAAAATAACTTGCTCCGTGAATTATTCTATCTGGATTTTAAAAAATTTATTGATTTGAGTGAGAGGAAGGGAGGAGGAGAGAGAGAACAATCAATTTGTTGTTCCATTTATTTGTGCATTCATTGGTTGATTCTTTTTTTTTAAATATATTTTTATGGATTTTACAGAGGAAGGGAGAGGTAAAGAGAAACATTGATGGTAAAAAAGAATCACTGATCGGCTGCCTCCTGCACGCCCTCTTCTGGGGATCAAGCCTGCAACCCAGGCATGTGCCCTTGATGAGAATCGAAACTGGGACCCTTCAGTCCACAGGCTGATGCTCTATCCACTGAGCTAAACTGGCCAGGGCATCACTGATTGATTCTTGTATGTGCCCTGACGAGGGATCAAACACACAACCTTGGTATGTTGGGTCAACACTAACCAACTGAACCTTCAGCCAGGGCTAATGTCTCTGGATTTTAATTGTTCTTTTATTCTTTGTCCTCTCAGCATTTGTATTTATCAACAGCTTTGTAATTGCTCTCATGTCATTTTATGTCTTTCTTCGGCTCTCAAACCAGAGAAAACAAGAAGAAAATGACAACTATTTCTCTTATGTTATTACTAACTTCTACCAAGCCCCCAAGTACAGGAGATTATCAGATGTTTATTAAATAACTAGAGGCCCAGTGTACAAAATTTGTGCACGGGGGTATGTGTCCCTCAGCTCAACCTGCACCCTCTCCAATCTGGGACCCCTTGAGGGCAGTCAGACATCCTTCTCACAATCCAGGTGTGCTGGCTCTCAACTGCTTGCCTGTCTGCCTGCCTGATTGGCCCTAACTGCTTCTGCCTGCCAGCCTGATCACCCCCTAACCACTCCTGTGTCAGCCTGATTGATGTCTAACTGCTCCCCTGCCGGCCCAATTGCCTCTAACTGCCCTCCACTGCTGGCCCAGTCACCCCTAACTGCCCTCCCCTGTCAGCCTGATTGCTCCTAACTGCCCTCTCCTGCAGGCATTGTCCCTCCAACTGCCCTCCCCTGCAGATCTGGTCCCCCACTTCAACTGCCTTCCCTTGCAGGCCTGGTTGCCCCCAACTGCCCTCCCCTGCTGGTCTGATCGCCCACAACTGTCCTCCCCTGTTGGCCATCTTGTGGCGCCCACCTTGTATCCACATGGGGGTGGTCATCTTGTGTGTTGGAGCGATGGTCAATTTGCATATTACCTCTTTATTATATAAGATTCTAAATTGCTTTTTCTTGGTCATATTCCTTCCTTTAATATCTCTCATATGGTCCCCAAATGTAAAGAAAAACTTATTAGCTATTGTAACATTACATGAAGAGCAGAAAATTCTCTGTATGCTATAATTACAACTATGTGACCAGACAAAAACTAATGCAGAGTAAAAAAAAAACAAAAAACTGAAGTAAATAGACTAAATGCTAACAATAGTTTTGTTTAGGTAGTGAGATTAATGGTAAATTTGTTGTCTTAAGCAATATATATATATATATATATATATATATATATATATGTAAGTATATTTAGAAAGAGATGAAGCAATGTAACAAAATATGATTAACTGATGAATTTAAATAAGTGTATTATTTTTTCCCTATCTATGTAGGTTTGGAATTTTTCAAAATGTAAACTTGGAGAAAAATATAAAGTAAAATAAAATAAACCTGCCAGAATGCTTATACATTCTAGACCATAATGAACATTGCTGAAAATTAAAACTGTTGATTTTAATATTACTCTCAGCATATAAGCAGGCTACACACAAAAAATGAGCTCAAAACTAATAAAAAAGACTAAAACTTCCAAAATGATAGGTCTCTAATGACCTCAGAGGAAAAAGCAATACTAGTTAACAGTCACATACCAGCAGCAATAGGAATTCCAACCAGATTATAAATTAGAGCAAAGACAAAATTAATCCGAATCCTCTTGACTGTCTTCCTTGATAAATCAATACTTGCCACCACATCCAGAAGATCATTCTGAGAACAGAAATATTTGTGATATTAGCAAGAGACTAACTTAACTAGTAATTTTTGCATTTGATACTGTGTATATTGAAGATGACTTGTACCTTAGAGTAATATATAAATTAACTTCGAATCTCAGATATTGCTAAAAACTTGAGTCAGCTTTGGAAGATGTTTTTCAAGAACTTTTCTGAGTTCTGAAAACACATTAGGGTTGTATGCTGGTAGAGGGATTAAATACTATTAAAATAACCTCAGTACATATTGAAGATAATTTTAAGTATGTTCCCAAATCTTGTTCTTCACTTTAAAAACTTGTCATTCTCATTTGCTTTGCTGGATTAAGAAAGTCTGGAAGTAATTAGTAAGACTTCTCATACGCCCATCTAGAATTCTCCATCTCAGGTCCTTCAGATTATGAGACTGACGCGCTGCCTACTGCACTAAGGAGGCAGCTGAATTCTCTGTCTCAATAGCTGGGAGCATGGGAATTAGAAGAACAGAATCTCCTGTTCAATGTACTTTATGACACTATCATTGACCATGTAGAGCAGATTTACACTTTTCAAAGTACAGGCTAAAGGACTTACCCTTATCAAAACCACATCGGCCGCTTCAATGGCTACATCTGTGCCTGTGCCAATGGCAATCCCAACATTGGCCATTGCCAGAGCTGGGGAGTCATTGATTCCATCTCCTACCATTGCTACCTGTTTCCCCTCCTCTTGAAGTTGCTTCACCTTAGCAACCTTGTGGGAAGGTAGAACTTCAGCAAACACCTTAGTAATGCCAACCTATGTCAGGAAAAATAGACTCAATTCAAAAAAATATTACCAAGTACCTGAAATATAACTCAGCACTGAGCCCTCATTTTCTGCCTACCACATGCCCAAATTTTAAAAGACTGATAATACCCAGTGATAATAAGGATAGGAAGAGATGAGCTTCCTTATACACTGTTAGTGAATGTGTAAATTGGCACTGTCCTTTTGGAGGGCATTAGGCAGCATCCATCAAAATGTGCACATCATTTGGTTTAGCAATTCTACATCGAGCTATACTTTGGACAAGTTTATACGTGACAAAAAGAGGTATGTCCAAGAATGCACATTACTACCCTGTTTATAATAACAAACTTTTCAAAACTACCTAAGTGCCCATCGTTAGAGGAATGGTTAAATAAATCATCATACAGCCATACCATGAAATTCTTTGCAGCAATGTAGAAAGAATAAATAACTTTGTATGTTTAGACATGAACAAAGCTCCAAGGCAATATACTGTTACATAAAAAAGCAAACAGCTAAACAGTCTATATAAAAATGATCCAATTGCTCGGCCGGCGTGGCCCAGTGATTGAACGTTGATATCTGAACCAGGAGGTCACAGTTCGATTCCCTGTCAGGGCACATGCCCAGGTTCTGTGCATGAGTGAGTTGATGAATGATTCTCTCTCATCACTGATGTTTCTATCTCTCTCTCTCCCCCTCTTCCTTCCTCTCTAAAATAAATAAGAATATATTTTTAAAAATATTATTCCATTTATATTGAAAATACCAAAATGATACATTTGTATATGAATATGTATACATATGAAAAAGTGTGGGTGATAGGACTTGACAGGGAGCTTGGGAAAAGAGTGAAGAACTTTTCACTTTATAACCTTCTGTATTTTTATACAAGAATGCATTCATATATTACTTGTGTTATTTAATAGAAGAGGAGACAAGGCATTCCTAAGAAGAAAAAACTAATATGAGAAAAGTTTTTAAGGGAAGGCAAATACAGGTGTCAGTAGCAGAAAAATGATATGTCAAGTGGTGTACTAGAAAGATGGTTTCATCAGTGATGTTCAGGATGAACTAGAGAGGGAAGTGCATGGAACTAGTGCTGTATTTTTGGCATAAGAAGATTAGAGCCTGGCCTAGGCTGGCAGCACTAGTGAAAAATATGAGCAACATTTCCAAGAAAGCATAAACAGAAATTGTTGCACAATGTCACTTAAGCATCTTATGAACTAAGTAAGTAGTTTTCTACTTATTACAGTAGCACACAAAGCCCAAATTCCTGCCTGAATAGCATGCCAATTTTTTAAGGAACCAGATATGTCTACTCAGGGATAATGAAAATAATAGATAATATGAATTTTTTTAGCATTTGAAGGCAAGAAAGAAAATCTATATAAAAAATTAGAGGAAGCCATAACCGGTTTGGCTCAATTGATAGAGCGTCGGCCAGCGGACTCAAGGGTCTCAGGTTCAATTCCAGTAAAGGGCATGTACCTTGGTTGTGGGCATATACCCAGTTGGGAGTGTACAGGAGGCAGCTGATCGATGTTTCTCTCTCATCGATGTTTCTAACTCTCTACCCACACCCTTCCTCTCTGTAAAAAATCAATAAAATATATTTTTAAAAAAAGAATTAGAGGGAGAAAAAGATGGCAACCAGCAGGAAGGTAGGGAGGGAGAGAGTGTGAGAGAGCCAGGGAGCGATAGAGGACTGTATGGATGTGTGTGGTATGTGTGTGTATGAGTTAGGGACAGTTAGACTCTGCAGGTCTTCTAAGGGGCTGCCAAACTGGGCAGTCTTAGACGGTAGAGGCCTGCTCCCAGCGCAGATACTCCCAGGCGGCCAGCGCAGGCACAGAGACCACGCCATCTTGAGAAACAGAGCTGCTTAAGACTAGGATCCTGGCCTCAGCACCACCCAGTCTGGTCTCAGATGCAAACCAGGACCCTGCAGCCACTGGGGGCAGAGACCTGTAACCACAGCTACAAACACAGGGACACCAAGAATCCAGACATCCCAGTGGCAGATCTCTGTGAGTAACAGAGTTTATCCTCCTCCCCACAGGCTCACAGGCAGCGCCATAGGAACTGATAGACCCACCCCTCGCTCTGGCCTCAGCGCTGCTACAGGAATTTTAGCCTAGGAAAGTGCGAATCTGTTCCCCCACAGCATAGGCCCCGACTCGCCTGGTGGGAGGCAGCACTAAGCACCAGTGACTTGACTCTGTTTCTTATCACCTGCGCCTGGGATCCCTCTTTCCCAGTTCATTCACACTAAGAGCCAGTGACTCCAATTCTTGGTGCATGTGCACACAGGGACCCTGATTCTCAATGTGAGGTCGCGCGAAGCAACAGAGATGCCAATACTGGATTATTGGGGAACTCTGATTCCTGGCACACGCTAGAGGGCTCTGATTTTCAACACACTCCAGAGGGATCTCTGTTTCAGATCGATGCAGGCGGGGTCCCTGATTCTAAGTGCGCACACAAGACCACTCTGAGCGCTGGCAACACTGACTCTAAGCAAGCCTGGTTCCTACCAACCGACGACAACAAACATCTTAGTGTCAGAGCTCTTCAGTGACACTAGGGTGGTGAGAAGCTTCCACTGCACATGGCAATTCCACATTTGAAACTTCTGGAGACAGTCAGAATGGGGAGACGACACAATCCTCATAGGAAAGAAAATGAGGAGTCGCCAAGAAAGGAAATTAGTGAAATGGAAGCATGCAACATGACAGAAAAAGAATTCAGAGTAATGGTTGTACAATTCATTCACTGAATGGATGAGAAAATCAACAACCTATGTAAGAATCAGGAAGAAATGAAAAGTGATATAGCTACAATCAAAAACACCATGGAAGGTTTCAACAGTAGACTAGAAGAAGCAGAGGACCGAATTAGTGAGTTACAAGATAAGGTAGAGAAAAAGTTCAATCTGAACAACTGGAGAAAAAAATTAAAAAGCAGGAGGAGAGCCTAGCCTAAGGGAGCTTTGGGACAACATGAAATGAAGTAACATACACATAATAGTGCTGCGAGAAGGATAAGAAGAGGAGCAAGGATTAGAACATCTACTTGAAGAAATGATGACAGAAAACTTCCCAGATATGGGGAAGAAAAAAGTTACACAAGTACAGAGCGTCCCAAGCAAGATAAATTAAAAAAGACCCACACCAAGACATATCATAATAACATTGGCAAATGTACACAACAAAGAGAGAATCTTAAAGGCTGCAAGAGAGAGACAGAGTTACCTACAAAGGATCCCCCATCAGATTATCAAATGATTTCACAACAGAAACACATCAAGCTAGAAGGGAATGGAAGGAGGTATACAAACTGTTGCAAAGCAAAGGACTGAATCCAAGAATACTCTATCCAGCAAGACTATCAATCAAAATTGAAGGGGAAATCAGGAGCTTCACAAACAAAAAAAGGCTAAAGGAGTTTATCACTACCAAGCCAGCAATGCAAAGAAATGCTAAAGGGAATGCTGTAAAAAGAAGAAATAAAAATGTAAGAAAGACCACAGGCACAAAAATAGAAATGATTTCAAACAAGTACCTTTCAATAATAACTTTAAATGTAAACAGACTAAATGCTCCAATCAAAAGTCATTGAGTGGCTGAATGGATAAAAAGACATGACACATATATATGCTGTCTACAAGAGACCCACCACGGAACAAGGGACTCACACAGACTGAAAATGAAGGGATGGAAAAATATCTTTCAGGCAAATGGAAAGGAAAAAAAAGCTGGGGTAGCAATGCTTATATCTGACAAAATAGACCTCAAAGTGAAGACCATAACAAGGGATAAGGAAGGCCACTTCATAAAATAAAGGGATTGACACAACAAGAGGATATAACCCTGTTAAACATATATGCACCCAATGCAGGAGCACCCATATACATTAAAAAAAAAAAACTCCTGGAAGATATCAAGGGAGAGATCGACAACAATACAATCATAGTAGGGGACTTAAACACACCACTGACATCACTGGATAAATCCTCTAGAAAAAAAATCAGCAAAGAAAGAGCAATCCTAAATGAATCACTATATCAGATGAAATTGATTGACATCTTCAGAACATTTCACCCCAAAACTATGGAATATACATTCTTCTCAAGTGCACATGGACTTTTTTAAAAATAGACCACATATTGGGTCACAAGCAAAGTCTCCCCAAATTCAAGAAGACAGAAATCATATCAAGCATCTTCTCAGATCACAATGGCATAATATTAGAAATAAACTACAACAAAAACAATCCAAAAACTCAAACACTTGGAGGCTGAGTAGCATGCTACTAAATAATGATTGGGTTAACAATGAGATCAAAGATGAAATTAAAAACACTCAGGAAACTAATGACAATAAAAGCACAACAATCCAAAATCTATGGGACACAATGAAAGCAGTCCTGAAAGGGAAGTTTATAGTTCTACAGGCCTACCTCAAAAAAAAAAAAAAGAAAGAAAGAAAAAATGATAGTAAGTCATCTAACTCTATGAATTGAAGAATTAGAAAGAGAGCAACAAGAAAAGCCCAGAGTGAGCAGAAGGAATGAGATAATGAAGATCAGAGCAGAAATAAATGACTTAGAGACCAAAAAAACAAAAAAAAAAAACAACAATACAAAAGATCAATGAAAAAAAGAGCTGGTTCTTTAAAACAATAAACAAGATTGAT
>PVJC01004659.1:0-14854 GCA_004026665.1 Murina feae | reverse complement strand
AAGAAGACGCTTTAACATTTCATATAATACTGGAATGGTGGTGATGAACTCCTTTAATTTTTTATTGTCTGGGAAGCACTTTATCTGTCCTTTGCTTCTAAATGATAGCTTTACTGGGTAGCGTAATCTTGGTTGTAGGTCCTTGCTTTTCATCACTTTGAATATTTCTTGGCAATACTTTCTGGCTGCAAAGTGTCTGTGGAGAAATCAGCTGACAATTTTATGGGAGCTCCCTTGTAGGTAACTGCTTTTCTCTTTCTGCTTTTAAGATTGTCTTTAACCTTTTTCATTTAAATTATGATGTGTCTTGCTGTGGGCCTCTTTTGGTTCATCTTGTTTGGGACTCTCCCGCACTTCTGGACTAGTATGTCTATATCTTTCACCAAGTTAGGGAAGTTTTCTTTCATTTTTTCAAATAGGTTTTCAATTTCTTGCTCTCTCTCTTCTCCTTCTGGCACCCCCATGATGTAAATGTTGGTATGCTTGAAGTTGTCCCAAAGGCTCCCTACACTATGCTAATTTTGAGAGGATTCTTTTTTACTTTTTGCTGTTCCGATTGGCTGTCCTCTGCTTCCTTAACTTGCCAATCTCTGATTTGATCCTCTGCTTCATCTACTCCACTGTTGATTCTCTGTAATGTATTCTTTGTTTCTGACTGGATCTTTTTTATGTTTTCTAGTTCTACTTTTATATTGCCTATCTCTTTTTAAAAAAATATTTTATTGATTTTTTACAGAGAGGAAGGGAGAGGGATAGAGAGTTAGAAACATCGATAAGAGAGAAACATCGATCAGCTGCCTCCTGCACACCCCCTACTGGGGATGTTCCCGCAACTAAGGTACATGCCCTTGACCAGAATCGAACCTGGGACCTTTCAGTCCGCAGGCCGACGCTCTATGCACTGAGCCAAACTGGTCAGGACTGCCTATCTCTTTTTTAACTTCTCACTAAGTTCATCTACTCTTCCCCTGAGTTCATTGAAAATCCTTATAACCAGTGTTTTGCACTTGGCATCTAGTAGATTGCTTGTCTTCATTTTGTTTACTTATTTTTCTGGAGATTTGTTCTGTTCTTTCATTTGGACATATTTCTTTGTCTCTTCATTCTGGTAGCCTCCCTGTGGTTGTTTCTATGTATTAGGTAATGCTATGTCTCCTGAGCTCAGTAGAGTGGCCTAATATAGTAAGTGTCCTGTAGGGTTCAATGGCACAGCCTCCCTGATCACCCAGGCTGGGTGTTTGAAGTGGATCCCGCATATAGGCTATGTACAATCTTTCCTTGTAGTTGAGCCTTGTTCACTGTTGGCATGCCAATGGGAGGCATTTACTCCCCAGGCTATTCAGCTCCAAGGACTGGCTGCAATCACCAGCCACCAATCTCTAAACACTATAGAGGATCAGCTGTGCAGGGGCCATCCCACAAAACAGGACTGATTTCAGCAAGGCTCTTGTGCCCACTGTGTCTTCCCCTTGAATGTATCGGGTGCTTTGATGTGGTCTGAAGCTGTCCACTGGGTATGCAGGCTCTGGGACCTCCCAGGAGGGGCAGGCCACAGTCACCACCTGTGTCCTGCTTAGGGCCACCTGTCATAACTACAAAGTGATCTGCCAGTGGCTGCTACTTGTGCTGGGCTTGGAGGTACCCAGGCAATACCAAGCTGTTATCCAAAGCTGGCTACCACTAGTGCTAGGCCACTTAACAAGAAGTACAGAACACACCGAGGCTAAATGCTGCTTGTTTGACAGATTTTAGGAAAATCTGAAGCATGAGACAAAGCAGGCCATTTGTATGGAAAATCCACTGGGAACAGCTTGAGTAGGCCTGCAAGTTGGGTGGATCAGGGTCTCAGGGAATCACTGGGGTGAAGCAAATAGTATTAGGCAGGTTGATGGACTCAGATATGGTACTTGTCTGCTAGTTTGGGGCAGGGTGGGGGTCTGGCTCATCAAAGGAACAATGGTCTCTGGCAGCACTTCTGTTTGGGAGAAAGCTGCTCCTCTGCTCTTTCCCTAATGCCAGACAATTCAGTTCCTCCCCACCTGCTTGGCATAATTCTTGACTTTTCTCATACCCTACCCGTATCTAATCTGTGGGGGAAAAATCTGTCTGCCAGCTTCAAGGCACATCTAGAACTTGACCAATTCTTATGACCTCTACTGTTACCACATTATTCCAAGCAACCATTATCGTTCACCTGGATAATGACATTAACTCATCTCCCTGGTTCTGACCTTGCCCTTCCCTCAACAGTGTATATTTACCAGCTGAGGTAATAATTTTAAAACGTTGTCATATTCCATCACTCCTACACTCAAAACTCTCCAGTGGCTCACATATCAGGGCAAAAACCCAAGTCCTTTAAATATCCTTACCCAACCTACCTGCACTACCTACCTCTCTGGCCTCATCTCTTATCCCCTTCCTATGCATATCCTGCTCTAGCCACACTGTTCTTAATGTTCCTGAAACTACTCAAGCACAGTCCTGGCTCAAGGCTTTTGTATTTAACATAAAATTCCTCCTGTTTGAGATGCTCTTATCACAGATATTCATGTAACTTTCTCCCTTCCCCTGGATTTTGCTCAAATATCACCTTCTCAATGAGGCCTACCCTGCTCATCCTATCTATATATTTTAAACCCTAATATGAAAATAGACCTAATGGCAGAACAACCAGTTACTATGATGTGCACTGACTACTAGGGGGCATGCGCGGAACATGGCAAGCACTGGCAGCAGGCAGCAGAGGGTGGAACATGGCAGGCAGGCTGCAGCAGAATGGTGGAGCAGGGGAGCGGGGGCGCCAGATCAAGGCGGGGCGCTAGCTGCTATCATCGGGACAAGCCTCTGTTGGTTACTGAAAATTCTTTGCTCTGCGCACCACGATCCCACCCAGTGCTTGCACCTGCTGCCAGTGCCAGCCCCACTTGCACCCACTGCTGGCACCAGAGCCACCGCTCACAGCTGCTGCCGGCACCCAGCACTGGCCCCGATTGCTCGGCACTGTCAGCAGGTGCATGTAGCAGCTGTTGGTCCTGATTGCCCCGCAGGGCTTATCTACTTCTCCCTGCTCCTGAGGGTCAATCGGGGCAGCAGCTGCCACTTGCACCCACTGCCAGAGACAGCCCCGCTCACACCCATTGCCAGCGCCTGGCACTGGTCCCGATAGCGCGGCACTGTCAGCAGGTGCAAGCAGTGGCTGATGGCCCCAATCACCCCGAGGGCTTCTCCACCTCCCCCTGCTCCTGAGGGGTGATCAGGGTAGCAGCCACCACTCATACCTGCTGACAGCACTGGCCCCACTCACACCCACTGCTGAAGCTGGCCCCAATCGCTCCACACCGTCAGTGGGTGCAAGCGGGGCCGGCGCCATCAGTGCGTGGGAGCAGTGGCAGTGGTCTCCAACAGAGAGGAGACCAGGGGCCACAGTAGGAGGGGGTGGGTGGGGGCATGGAGGATGGGCTGAGACCCACTCCTGTGGTCACTGCAGCCTCTCAGCCCACAGTTCCTTGCAAGGTAACTTAATTCGTGCAGGGGGTCCCTAGTATAAAATAAGGCCCACTACTCCCAGCATTTCCTATATCCCTTACCCTTCTTTACCTCCATCATATAATATATATATATATGTACACACACACACACACACACACACATACTGAGTGGCCAGATTATTATGACCACCTCATCAGTACTTCGTTGGGCCACCTTTTGCCTTCAGTACTGTAGTGTTCTTCTTGGCATTGACTCCACAAGATGTTGAAAGGTGATGTGAGGAATCTGACACCATGCCTGATGAATAGCACTGTCCAGTTCTGTGAGATTTGATGGTTGTGGAACCAGCTGCTTGATGGCTCTTTTAACTTTGTCCCACAAATTCTAAATTGGATTGAGATCTGGTGATGGTGGGGGCCACCTAAGCAAGGTAAAGTCTCCTCATGTTCTTGAAACCACTCCTGCACAATAGGAGCACCGTGACATGGTGCATTGTTTTGTTGGAGGAAGCCATCTCCATTGGGATATGACATCAACATGATAGCATGAACTTGATCAGCAACAATACTTAGATATGATGTGCTATTCAGACGTTGTTCCACACGAATTAAAGGACCCAAATCATGCCGGGAAAACATGCCCCAAACCATAACACTGCCTCCACCAGCTTGAAGGGTTGTACTCATACATGTGGGATGCATGCTTTCATGCTGTGTCTGCCAAATTCTCACTCTGCCATCTGCATGATGCAACTAGAAACATGATTCATCAGACCACATGACTTTTTTCCAATGCTCGACTGTCCAATCTTTGTGTTCCTATGCAAACTGTAGACATTTTATTTTGGTAACTACGGACAGCAAAGGTGTTCGAACAGGCCTTTGGCTTCCATATCCCATACGATGCAGTGTACGGCTAATTTGCCTACAAATGTCAGGTGGTCATAATAATCTGGCCACTCAGTGTGTATATGTATATGTATATATGTGTATATATATGTGTGTGTATGCACACACACACACTAGAGGCCAGTGTACGAAATTTGTGCACGGGTAGGGTCCCTAGGCCTGGCCAGTGATCAGGGCCAATCCAGTTCCCACCCTCCTCCTTCCATTGCTCCCTCAGTGCCCTGTGCTGCTGCCACCACTGGTCGCCCACCATGTCCCATGCCACCCCCTGGTGGTCAGCACACATCATAGTGAGCATTCTAACTCCCTGTTTCCCAGTGGAACTCCTGAGGGGACAATTTGCATATTAGCCTTTTATTATATAGGAGGATAATGTTTTCCAGGTTTATGTATCTTGTAGCATGTATCAGTAATTTAGTCCTTTTTATGGCTGAGTAATATCCCATTGCATGGATAAATCCTTTTTATCTGTTAATGCACATTTGGGTTTCCAATTGTTTGTCATGAATAATGCTTCTATGAACATTCATATATAAGTTTTTGTATAAACATGTTCTTTGGGGAATATATCTAGGAGTGGAATTGTAGTGTCATATGGTAATTCTATGTTATCTGAAGAACCACTAAATTATTCCATAGCAGCTAAACCACTTTACATTCCCAACAGTAATGTATAAGGATTCCTTTTTTTTTTTTAATTTCAGAGAGGAAGAAAGAGAGATAGAAACATCAATGATGAAAATCATTGATTGGCTGCCTCTTGCACATCCTCTACTGGGGGAGGGGGGATTGAGCCCGCAACCCAGGCATATGACCTTGACTAGAATTGAACCTGGGACCCTTTAGTCCACAGGCTGATGCTCTAACCACTGAGCAAAACCGGCTAGGGCTATATAAGGGTTCTGATTTCTCCACATCTTGGTCAACACTTGTTTTCTGTTTGTTTGTTTTAATTATAGTCATCCTAGTAGATGTGAAGTGATATCTCAATGACTAATGATGTTGAGCATTTTTTTCATGTGCTTTTTGGCCATTTGTATATCTTAGGAGAATTGTCTATTCATATCTTTTGCTCACTTAAAAATTGTTGTTGTTTTATCATTGAGTTGTAAGAATTCTTTTTATATTCTAGATGTGTGCGTGTGTGTGTGTGTGTGTGTGTGTGATATTTATGTGCTCACAGTCTTGTGTTCCCCCAACAGGAATGTGAGTTTCACGAGATAGGGGATTTTCTATTCTGCTCACTGTTGTTTCTTTAGTGTCTTGAACGGTGCTTAATAAAAGCTGTCAAATGAACAAAATTACTGTGTGTCAGTGTGCTTGATACTAGTAGTTCATGGAAAAACAGAAATTGCAGTTTAGTAGAATCAGATAGGAAAATAAAGAATTTTAATGCAGTGTGCCTAATATAGAGACTAAGTACAGTTATGATTTAAAAAGAAGAGCAAATATCTCTGCCTAAGTATGTCAGTCAGTGAAGGCTTCACTGAAGAGAGATGTGAGCTGAATCTTAAAAAGATGAAAATAAGTTCACGAGGTAGATGCCATTGTGAACAAGGACATTACCCAGAGAAAACAGTAAATGAGCCCTAGAATGTTTGGCTCAGTGGATAAAGTGTCAGCCTGTGGACAAAAGGATCCCGGGTTCAATTCTGGTCAAGGGCACATACCTTGGTTGCAGGCTCCTCCCAGGCTCGGACCCTGGTCGGGGCTCGTGCAGGAGGCAACCAACCAATGTGTTTCTCTCACATTGATGTTTCTCTCTGTCTTTCCCTCTCTCTTCCACTTTCCCTAAAAATCAATAGAAAAATATCCTCGAGTGAGGATTAACAAACAGACAGTAAATGAAATTATCTAATAAGCATGAAATTACATGATATAAGGAAGAATAATAAGTATTTCCATATGAACAGAACACAGAGTAAAAAGACAAGATGGGTGGGGCAGGGAGGCAAGAAATATATCCCGGGGAACAGATTATGAACAAAGTCCAGAGAGACTGAACTTTGTTCTGCAAGAGACAGAGAGCCAGTAAAGTTAGGATCATTAACAGAATTCCATGGATGGGCTTTAGGATATATGCAAACCTCCAAAACAGAAATTTCCTGAGGGGTGAGCATAGCTTTCATCACATTCCTCTAAAGGTTCATGATTCAAAAACAGATTATAAGCCACCATAGTAAAAGGTATTAGAAAGCAATATACTCAGATTTGCATGTTAGCAAAATAACTTGAGCATAAATTGGTGGGGAGGTGGTGGAACACTTACGTGTATATATCATATTTTGGGGCAGATGGATAGACCAACAAGAAACTCAAGAAACAGGCCTTGGCTAAAGATATCAATTTTGGAGTGGCAGTGGAAGCCCACATGTGGTAAAATAAGCAATAGGCATGAATTAAATTGTACAGAGAGAGTATGCAAAATGAGAAAAAGATAAACAACAAAACCCTGAAAGTGGGAGAAAAGAGGAATCAGAGGAGGATTAGGAAGAACAGCCAGGTAAGTGAGAGGACAATCTAGAGAAAGCAGGGTCATGGAATAAAGGAAAGAAAGAGTTTTAGGAAGAAAGAAATGATCAACCTGTCCATTGCTTCAGTGAGGTCATGCAGGCAGAAGACTGAGAAGTGACCACTGCAGAGGGTATTAAATAAGGTCATCAGTGGACATAAAATGAATAGTTTTAGTAGTATGGATGGGGCAGAAGCCAGACTGAGCCATGAATAAGTGAATTCAACAAGCCTAGGCTATTTCTAGAAGCATGGATATAAAGGGAAAAATAGGACAAAATGTTGATGGAAGTATAATGATTTTGATGGAACAAGTATTTATATATTTATGAAAAGGAGCTAGTACAGAAAGAGAGTTGAAAAATAAAGAAGGAAGGGGACATAAGAGAGGGATGTCCCTAAGGAATCAAGAGATGGTGGAAGGCCTTAGTTGGTTTGGCTCAGTGGAAAGAGTGTCAGCCTGTGGACTCAAGAGTCCCAGGTTAGGTTCATCAAGGGCACATGCCTGGGTTGCAGGCTCAATCCCCAGTATGGGGCATGCAGGAGGCAGCTGATCAATGATTCCCTCTCATTTACTGATGTTTCTATTTCTCTGTCCCTCTCTCTTACTCTCTGAAATCAATTATATATATGAAGGTGGCGGTAGAGGGGGGATGGATGAGGTGGTAGGGGGCATAAAGGGGATAAATAGTGATGGGGAAAAATATATATCCTATATAATAAAAGCCTAATATGCAAATTATTCAACCACTTGCTATGACATGTGCTGAGCACCAGGGGGCAGTGTGGAATGTGGTGGGCATTGCTGACGTGGCACTGGCAGCAGGAGGTGCTGCCAGCCCCAATGGACCCTGACAAGAGCAGGACCATGGCAGGATGGTGGAGCAGGTGAGCGGGCTGCGCCAGGCCAAGGTGGGTGCGAGCGGCGGCCCAATCGCCCCGCCGATCACACTGCAGACAGTGACCAGCAGTGGCGGTAGAGTCTGGGCCACCACCCAGCTCTCAGGCACTGAGGGAGCCAGGCAGGGGGAGGCCTCGACCCCAACTGATCGCCCTGCAGGCAGAATGATGGAGGTGAGGGGGCGGCGCCAGCTACAGTGGGGTGCCACGGGGGGCTGCAGGGCTGCGAGGCTGGAGATACTAGCTGTGGCTGCAAGCCTGGGGACGCAAGCTGGGGCCCAATCCACGTAGGCCACCCCAAGGGACTCCAGCCTGGTCTGCACACTCTCACAATCCGGGACCCCTTGGAGGATAACCAGCAGTCAGGTATCCCTCTCACAATCCGGAATCCTAACCATTCACCTGCCTGCCTGCCTGCCTCATCGCCCCTAACCACTCACCTGCCTGCCTCATCAGCCCTAACCACTCTGTCTGACCGATCATTCCTAACCCTTCTGCCTGCGTAATCACTGCAACCACTCGTCTGCCTGCCTGATCACCCCTAACCATTCGCCTGCCTGCCTGATCATCTCCAACCACTTGTCTGCCTGCCTTATCACCCCTAACCATTCTGCTTGCCTGCTTCATCACCCCTAACCATTCGCCTATCTGCCCGATCACCCCTAACTGCTCACCTACCTGCCTGATCATCCCTAACTGCTCACCTGCCTGCCTGATCGCCCCTAATCACCTCTGCCTCAGCCCCTACCACAGCAGCTTCATCTGGAAGGACGTCCGGAAGGATGTCTGGAAGGTCGTTCGGCTGTCCGGTCTAATTAGCATATTATGCTTTTATTATTTTATCCTATATAATAAACAGGGAATATGCTAACTTGTCCATTATGGTGTCCCCATAATGACCACTTTGCATACTGATGAACAAGCACCAGGGAGTAGGCGGCTGGAGCCAAGTTCCCGGGAGTCTGAAGAAAGTGCCTGACAGGAGCCCACACTGCAAAGAAGGAAAAAGAAGCAGCCACAGGGAGCTCTTCCAATCCCTTTGTACAGACACCCTACCCCAGCCCCCACACCCTGGGGGAGGTGTGTGGGGAGGCTGACAGGATGGGGAGAAGATCCAGCCTCAGGGGTAGCTGTAGCCTGCACCTCCCACTACTAATCTCTTCCCCTGCTACCCGCTCCAGGGGCGCCCACAACAACAGCACACTGGTGACCACCCATCAGCGCCCCCGTCAGCACCCCCGAGGCACCCAGGGCCCGCGGCCTGCTGCTGCTGGGCCCCCTCCCCTGAGGCCAGGTATGTCTCTCCTCCCTACAACTCCAGACCTGGATGGAGGCAGGCCCCCAGGGTCACACCCTTCCCCCCCCCACACACAGCAGCAGTGCCCTCTCTGAAGCAGAAGCCGGCTAAAACTCTCTGGGGGTGTGGCTAAACCTGCCCTCCCAGCCCACCTGGCTCTGCCCTGGCCTGGCCCCCACCGGCTCCAGGAGATTGGAGCCCTGCCCTGAGCAGGTACAGCGAAACAGCCAAATACAATTTAAAGAATGGCACCAAGCGTGAAGGTTTGACAGTTACTCCTCCTTTGGCCTCACCACCCCCTTGCGCCCTCCTAACTCCCTGGCCCCCGCCAGCACCTCCAGAGACAACCACTGCCACAGGGCTGCTGGCCAGAGCCCGCCCCTCTGAGGCTGTGGACCCCTCTGCAAAGCTTCCATCGCTATAGTCCCAGGAAACAATCAGGCCCTCCTCCCCTACTCAGCACCTGCTACCTGTAAGGTACCTGTGGGCTTAAAAATAACAATCCTGTTCCATTTAGACAGCACTTACTTGATGAAATATTTCTAGGTTTATTAGCTCAGAACCTCCTCATGACAACCCAGTGAAGTAGGCGGAGAAGAGATTACAATGCTCATGATATATGCATATGCATTCAGAAATGAATGAAAAGTGTCAAGCCCAGTGGTTCCCAAGGTGCAGCACACGCCCCACAGGGTAGAGGGGGTGCAATTTGATTTTAAGTGGGGCAATCTGAGAATAAGTTAACAGTGAATTTTTTGCATTTCTTATGGGTCTAGGGGGCCTCATCTACAGCGTATCCTACATAATAAAAGACTAATATGCAAATGACCAAATGGTGGAATGACCAGTCACTATGATGCACGCTGACCACCACGGGGCAGACACTCAATGCAGGAGCTGCCCCTTGGTGGTCAATGTGCTCCCACAGGGGGAGTGCCACTCAACCAGAAGCCGAGCTCACTGTTGGCGAGCACAGCAGCAGTGGTGGGAGCCTTTCCCACCTCCGTGGCAATGCTAAGGATGTCTGACTGACAGCTTAGGCCCACTAAGCTGTCAGTCGAACATCCTCCCAGGGCTCTCAGACTGCTAGAGGGTGCAGACCAGGCTGAGGGATCCTCCTCCCACTTGTGTACGAATTTCATGCACCAGGCCTCTAGTGTGTGTGTGTGTGTAAAGAGAGGATGGAATCCATAGCAAAGATGAGAGGATTTATTAGACAATTTGAAAAAGGAATAAATCGGGAGGGGGGGTGGGCTGCGGTGTCTGGGAGCCTTAATTTTCCTATGTGAAAAATAAGCCCATCTTGCCAAAAAAAAAAAAAAAAAGCCAGATAATTTGCTTAAGGAACTATGGATAAGGCCACAGGATCGTGTGAAGAATATTAAAAATTTAGAGTCTAATGAACAAAATAAACTGATGAATAAAATAGAGGCAGCGACATAGACACATGGAATAGACTGTATAATCTCAGAGGGAATGCGGGGTGGGTGGGTGCATGGGAAGAACCAAAGAACTTGTATGCATGTATACATAACCCATGGACACAGATAATAGGGTGGTAAAGGCCTGGCGTGGGGGGCAGGGGCAGGTTAGAAGAGGTCAATAGGGAAAAAAGGGGGACATATGTGATACTCTCAACAATAAATATTTTTTTTAAATTTTGGAGTAGCTACAGATGAGAAATAAAAGAAAGCTAAAATTAGATGGAAGATCAGGTAAAGGCTAGACTTCATCACTCTACAGTGGAATCAAGGAGCACAGTTGAGGACTATAGCAAGGAAGGAACCAAGATGGCTGGGTAGGTAAACACTAGTACTCACTGCCTCTCACAACCACATCAAAATTACAACTAAAATACAGAAACACCCTCATTCAGAACTACCTGAAAACTGGCTGAATGGAAGTCCTACAAACAGACAAGAAGAAAGTATATCAATCCTGGTAGAAGCGGCAGAGGCATGGAAAGGGCTGGTCCAGCACCCAGGTGTGGAGGTCTTTACAATCAAAAGAGATATCTAAGCTGCAGAGGCCTCCTGTGAAGAGCAAGGGATCCCAGCCCCACACCAGACCTCTCATCCCAGTGTTCCAGAGCTGGAAAGAGAAGTCCCCATAACTTCGGGCTGTAAAAACCAGCAGGGACTGTGGCTGAGTGACATGGAGGCTACTGAAGCCCCAGGCAGTTCCTGTTAAAGGGCTGGCACATGAACTTACATGGTCCTGCTGCTTCTGAGCGTTAGTGCCAGGCAGCAGCTTTGGGGGATGCAGGGACATATGGGAAGGAGCTGGATTGTCTGGGATAAGGGCAGGAACCTAGGGGCAGCTTTCTGACATGTAGACGGGGGTGCTTGAAGGGATTATTATTCCTGTTCTGAAATCTCCCCACAGAGCTGACTGGCAGCCACATCTGAGTCTACACATCCATAAGAGACACACTCAAGAGGTAGACTCAGTGAGCATCAAAGCCGCACTAAAGCAAGTCCTGCTCCATAGTAGGTGTCTCCTGAATAGCAACTCTCCCACTGTAGTCACAGCTTGTCCCCACAGCCAATTGGCCTGGAGGTCAATTCCTCTCAGTGACACCAAAAGCAATCAAAGCTCAACTACAATAAGACTTTGCACACAGCCCACACAGGGGTGTCTCAAGAAGGCCCAGCTCAGGTGACTGGGAAGACTGAGCCACTGGGCCTTACAGGACACCTACTACACAAGACCACTCTACCAATTCCAGGAGACATAGCAACTCTACTAATACATAGAAACAAACATAGAGAAGCAGCCAAAATGCAGAGACATATAAACATGTCACAAATGAAAGAAATGGAAGCAAGCAAACTATTGCATACAGAGTTCAAAACAATAGTTATAAGGTTGCTCAAGGATCTTAATGAGAGCTTCAAGGAACTTAGTGAGACTTTTAAGAATCTTAGTGGGAATTTCAAAGACCTGAAAAAGGACCAATCAGAAATTAAGCATATGCTAATTGAAATAAACAATAATTTACAGGGATTCAACATAGAGTAGAAGATGATTCTGAGAATCAAATCAATGAATTGGAACATAAGGAAGCAAAAAACACCCAATCAGAACAAAAAGAAAAAAGAATCTTTAAAAAAAGGGGGGGGCATAGTGTAAGGAGCCTCTGGGAAAATTTTGCATTATGGGGGTGCCAGAAGGAGAAGAGAGAGAGCAAGATATTGAAAATGTATTTGAAGAAATTACAGAAAACATCCCTACCTAGCAAAAGAAATAGTTATACAAGTCCAGGAAGCATAGAGAGTTCCAAACAAGAGGAACCCAAAGAGTCCCACACCAAGAAACATCATAATTGAAATGACAAGGGTTAAAGACAGAAAGAGAAATTTTTTAAAAATATATTTTATTGATTTTTTTACAGAGAGGATGGGAGAGGGCTAGAGAGTTAGAAACATCAATGAGAGAGAAACATCGACCAGCTGCCTCCTGCACACCCCCCACTAGGAATGTGCCCGCAACCAAGGTACATGCCCTTGACCGGAACTGAACCTGGAACCCTTCAGTCTGCATGCTGATGCTCTATCCACTGAGCAAAACCAGTTAGGGAAGAATACTTTTTTAAAAATATTTTTTATTGATTTGGGGGGGAGAGAGAGAGAGAGAGAGAGAGAGAGAGAGAGAGAGAGAGAGAGAGAGAAAGAGAGAAACATCAACAATGAGAGAGAATCATTTATCAGCTGCCTCCTGCACACCCCCTGCTGGGCTGCTGGGAATCAAGCCCACAATCTGGGCATGTGCCCTGACCAGGAATTGAACAGCAACCTCCTGGTTCATAGGTCAATACTCAACCACTGAGTCACACTGGCCATGCAAAAAGAATCTTAAAAGCAGCAAGAGAAAAGCAGTTAGTTACCTACAAGGGAGTGACCATATGACTGCCTGCTGATTTCTGAACAGAAACCATGCAGGCCAGAAGGGAGTGGCAAAAATATTCAAAGTGATGAATAGCAAGGACCTACAACCAAGATTATTCTACCCAGCAAAGCTCTCATTTAGAATTAAAGGTCAGATAAAGAGATTCACAAACAAGAAAAAGCAAAAGAAGTTCATCACCACCAAACCAGTATTACATGAAATATTGAAGGGTATTCTTTAAGAAGAGGAAGAGGAAAAAGATGAAGAAGAGATTTAAAAATATGAATACTATGCAGCTACAAAAAATAAGGAACTCTTACCATTTGCAACAGCATGGATGGAACTAGAGAGCATTATGCTAAGCAAAATAAGTCAGTATCACATAATCTCACTTATATGTGGAATGTAATAAACAACATAAACTGATGAACAAAATTAGACCCAGAGACACAGAAGCATCCAATAGACCGTCAAACCTCAGAGGGAAGGCTGGGGAAGATGGAGGTGGGGAAGAGATCAATGAACTTATATGCATGTATGCATAACCCATAGACACAGATAATAGGGTGGTGAAGATTTGGGGGGAGGGGAGTGGGAGAAGGCAATGGGGGGAAAAGGGGACATATGTAATACTTTCAACAATAAAGATTTATTAAAAATATGAATGATAAAATGGCAATAAATACATATCTATCAATAATTGAATCTAAAAATCAAAATAGAATCTAATGAACAAAATCAACTGATAAATAATGTAAAATCAGAGGCCTGGAAACATGGAACATGTTAATTTCAGAGGGAAGAGAGGAGGGAGGGGCAGGAAGAGATTAACCAAGGAATTTATATGCATATATACATTACCTATGGACACAGACAATAGGGTGGTAAAGGCCTGGGGCAGAGCGAGAACCAGGTGGAGGGGGGAATGGGAACATCTATAATACTCTCAACAATAAAGATTTTTTTTAAATAGGTGCATAGTTGGAAAACGTTCTCAAGTAACTTGAGTGAAGGAATCAGAGGCCTATGGTAAAATTGATCTGCAAGAATGAAACCATAATGCCAATTTTTATTTATTATAGAAAAGTTCAGGATTATAAAGTTAGACACCTGTTAATTACTGTCTTGTAATTGCTACTACAAAGAAAATTAGCTTACTTGAGAGCTGGGCATCAATAATCATGGAAGACGAAGTTGATGACTGTTCATTGCTTGTATCAATTTGAACCAGGGATGCATTTTTAATATTATTTTCCTCTATCCTCCAGTTATTCTTATGTAGCAAGCCTTCAATATTGGTGACTTTACAGCTAATACCACAGCCTGGCACAACTTGGAAATCGATGCAGGTACCCAAGGTTTCAGAGTCCAGCTCCTAACAAATAGAAACAGGAGGATTTTATCTATTGTTCTAATAATCCAACATCATCATTAGCAAGATCAAAGATTACTTTTGGTTAATTTAAAATGTTTAGAACAAAATTATCACATCATTATCTATTTGACAGTGGAATTTTTTTCGTCTTTATATTAACTACTAGGGGCCCGGTGCACAAAAATTTGTGCACTTGGGGTGGAGGGAGTACCTCAGTCTGGCCTGTACCCTCTTACAGTCTGGGACCCCTCAGTGGATGTCCTATGATGGCCCCAGTCTGCCAAGTGCCTTTTGTGTGTGTGTGTGTGTGTGTGTGTGTGTGTGGCCACTGGGGACCTGCCCACAGCTGCATCTGATGCTTGGAGCAGTCCTCCTGTGTGTGTCTACCTGCTGGGGACCTGCCACCAGGCACACTGTGGAGGCTTGGAGCAGGCACCCCCTCTATGTTGATCTCTCAGACTCTTGCCCTCCCCTGCATGTTGT
>PVJC01004658.1:27486-62754 GCA_004026665.1 Murina feae | reverse complement strand
GATATTCAGAAAACCAAGAGACATATGAAAACATGCTCAAAGTCACCAATCATCCGAGAGATGCAAATCAAAACAACAATGAGGTACCATCTCACACCTGTAAGAATGGCTATCATCAACAAATCAACAAATGACAAGTGCTGGAGAGGATGCGGAGAAAAAGGGACACTCGTGCACTGCTGGTGGGAATGCAGACTGGTGCAGCCACTGTGGAGAACAGTATGGAGTTTCCTCAAAAAATTGACCCTGTGATCCCACTTCTGGGAATATATCCTAAGAAACCAGAAACCAGAAACGCCAATCAGAAAGGACATATGCATCCCTATGTTCATAGCAGCACAATTTACCATAGCAAAAATTTGGAAACAGCCTAAGTGTCCATCAACAGATGAGTGGATTAGAAAGCTGTGGTACATCTACACAATGGAATACTATGCTGCTGTAAAAAGGAAGGAGTTCTTAGCATTTGCAGGCATATGGATGGAGCTGGAGAACATAATGCTAAGTGAAATAAGCCAGTCAATGAAAGAAAAATACCACATGTCCTCACTCATCTATGGATAATAATAACCATTATTAACTGGTGAACAAAAATAGATTCAGAGGCAGAGCAACATCAAACAGACTGTCAAATTACAGCAACAAGGACAGGGACATTGAGGTGGGGGGGCAGGTAACAGATCAGACATGAGACTTTTGTGTATGCATTTAAGCATAACCAATGGACACAAAACACTGGGGGGTAGGGGAGGCATGGGGAAGGGCAGGGGGAAAAAGAGATATATGTACTAATCTTTGTAAAGCTTTATGTAATAATAATTTTAAAATAATAATAATAAAAAAAAGAAAGGAAGGAATTGGATGCCTCGAGGGGGGTGTAAGAGATGGGCTGTGACATTTATGGGACCTTCATTCCTATTCATCCTGCACTTTAGGATTTACAATGGGATTTTATGCTAGAAGGCATCCAAGAATTTGACCACATCCTTGAGGCATTAAAAATGGATCCAGAGCTCCTCTTGTTGAGTGGAAAAGTCAATATCATGTAATAACTTTTTTAAAAAGTGAAAGTGACATCAGCATCTATATAAAAATCTTAAGTTACAGAGAGTGGGTTTCACTTGGATAGGGAGGGGATTAAGACAGGGGTTCCTAGAAGTCTTCATCTTTTTAAGCATCTGTAGGTTTTTGGTGTTTGTTTTTTTTTTAAAAAAAGATATTTTTTATTGATTTCAGAGAGAAAGAGAGAGATAGAAACATCAATGATGAGCATCATTGATCGGCTGCCTCCTGCATGCCCCATACTGGGGAATGAGCCACAACCCAGGCATGTGCCCTCACCCAGAATTGAACTATGAGCTCCTGGTTTGTAAGTCAATACTCAACCACTGAACCACACACGCGGGGCAGTTTTTGGTTTTAAAGGTAAAGTCATTTGAAGTCTCAAAGTCTCATTTATCAGAGTTGAGTTCTTAAAGAGATTTTGCCCTGCTTATTAGAGTAGACATAAATCTACATTGTGGATTATTTCTTCTTTCCTATTTATGTGGTCTGTGGATTAGAGTGAAACCAAATTCGGTATTGGTTATCCTACAACTTCTCTTCTGTTTTTTTTTTTGTTTTGGTTTTTTTTTGTTGTTGTTTTCTTCTCATTGTGTTGGATACTAGAGAGATTTCCACTAACCTGGGGCATTTAAGGTTTTCAAATGTTCAAAAAGTTGAAAATCAGAGTATTCAATAAAATGATCATTTCTCAATTTGATTGGTAGGTCCTAGCACTAATCTCTTTTCAGAGAATGAAACATTGAAATAATTTTGGTAATGTAGATATGGCCCAAGAGTATTTATGCCATTTATCTGAACTAGACAGGGCCCGTATGTAGCTGGCATAGGCTCTGGTGCTAATAAGCAGTCTTTTCTAAATGCTGCTCTGTCCTAGAGCATGGGCCATGCCCAGCACTAATGATTGAAAGAGAAAAGAGGTTTAATGTGAGCCAGTTGCTCTTGAGGATTAGCGAAGGGGCTTGGGCGCTCCAGAATATTGTACGCATGTCAATTGCAGCAATCTATATGGTAATTGGATGTGCCTTGGAAGGTAGTTATAGCTAGTTTTGATAAAATACACAGTTGTCTGAACTTTTGCCCAGAACCAGAAACCGACTAGGATATAGGCCTTCATTTGGAGAGTTCATTTATGCGTTTCTGAATTTGAACATTCCCCTGGACTAATGGGACATTAAGAACTGTGGTTAACTCAAGATGAACATTTGGAGTGGCTACTGCTTGGGTAAAATGATTTTCGTATGTTTTCATATAATCGCTCAATGAGCTGTATCCCATGAGGTCATACTGGAGACCCACAACAACTAAGCCTGAAGAGTGCATTGAAGTCTGACTTTTTATTTTTATTTTTATCAAGAACATTATTTTTTTAAGGCTTCATTTGCTCCCCTCACTCTCCCACTCATCCGGGGGAGCGTATTTGGCTTTCTATTTAAAACCAGAAATGGAAAGTTGTGTTGGTTTTCCTTAATAAAATTCTCACAAATTTGATTTTTAACGTATAGAAGGGAGTTTTCCATGAAACTTCTTTTCCATGTAAGAAAGCAGCAAATTTGGCTATCCAGAAATCTATAATTAAAAACAAAGATTCCCCAGTTTCCCTATTGGCTCATTTTTAGAGAATGGGGCAAAACTCATATGAAAAGTAATACAGTAATTAATAGGGAATAATATAAGAAGGAATTCTGCTTTGCATGCTCACAACTGTAAACCTGTGTTGCCCCCACCTTGCATGTTAGGCTTCTTAGAGATTGCATTTTTTCCAAGCATTGTGCTTGGTCTCATGTGATACAACCAGAAGTCTTGGCATGAAGGTGAAGAGCAGACTCAGTTTCCTAGATGTCGAAATGGCAGGAACATTGATTACGATGCCAGGTGCCTGCTGGCTTATATCGTTGTGCAGATCTTGGTCTTGGAAGGGAACTATCACATGTTTAATATTTGTTTTCTGTTGCTGTTTTGTTTTCCTTCATCTACAGAGGCAGGTTTTAAGGAGGAGCATCTACAATTTCATAGAAAGCCCTAGATTTATGTTCAGGAATTAGATGCCACAGCTAGCTCAAGCTTATTTGCATATGTTTGAGTTCTTTTCCTACAGTATTTCATTTAATCATCAACAAATATGCCGCTCTGTGGCGTTTCATAGTATCTCCATCTAATAGGTAAGAAAACTGAAGGTTAGTAAAGTTCCATTCCATGCTGCAGACCCCAGAGCCTGCAGGTGGAGGGCCTGGCCAGGCTACGAGTGATATCCAAGTTCATGCTCTTTACACTCCTGTGAGCTCTGCACACTTAGCCCACTTGTTGAATTCCTTGGGGCCCTCTATGAGTTATATGCAAACTGCAACAGTGCTCTCTTTCACAGGGTGTTAATGTCTTTGCAATGAAATGACATACGTGAAAATACTGCTAAGGACTGAATGCTTGTGCTCCTCCCACCCCCCTCCCCCAAATTCGTATGTTGAATTACAGTCCCCCCGGGGAGATCATGTTTGGAAGCGGGAGCTTTAGGAGGTGATTGTCTCATGAGGGAAGATTTCCTCATAAGAGACACCAGGGGAGATCCCTGCCTCTTCAGCCATGGGAGGTTCCAGTGAGAAGATAGCCATCAATGCAGAAGGGAACTCTCACCTAACGCCAGGTCTGCTGGCACCATGATCTTGAACTTCCCAGCCTCTAGAACTATGGGAGATAAATACAAATTTTTTATAAGCCACCCAGTTTATGGTATTTTGTTGTTGTTATGAACAGACTAAGAGGAGTACTTAGCAGCATGCTATCTAATGTACGTGGGAAGTCAATAGCTATTTGTTTAATTTGCAGAAATACGCTATCTGTGACTTGGGAAGATTAAAATTGCTGAAGGAAGACAATGATTTTTACTGTGCATCCTAGACAATTAATGGTGGGATCATCAGTAATATGACTAAAGAATCCAGGATTTAAAGAAGAGTGTGTATTTTCTTTCTTTTTGGCCCAAAGAAGTATTGACGTACCCTGTGGAGACAGGGGGGAGAAGTGGTCACCAGCTTTTCACAATATTAGTTGACTTTCTGGATTAGTAAGTATCTTTTAACACACAAAATGGATAGTGTCGGGCTTGAAAATGTATGAGCAGTCCAGGAATTGAACAGCTTGACACTATTTCATTCTGAAGAACAAAATTAGAAATCCCCATTAATATACTCTCTGCAGACTGGAGAATATATAAAAAACACAGGCTTGAATTTCATAATGAATTTATGATGTTTTTCTTCACTGTACATCTTGGCTCTCTCTGAAAGCCACAGACATGAACATAGGTCATAACGGAGCTTAGAAGATGGAGCAGAAGAAGGAACAGGAGGAGGAGAGGGAGAAAAATGATACCTGCAAAAATACTATACCATTGAAAAGCAGAGCATTTTAATGGCCAAGTGGGGAGAACACTATCCAATAATAAATTCTTATACAAAGAAGTTGAAACATTTTAAAAATAACTATGGAAATTGGTATTCACACAGCAAGGATGAGTTTGTGTTAAGCATAATTTTTATATCACATTACTAAAAGAAGAACTATGTGTGTGTGAATATGTATAGAGATAAGTTACAAATATATTCTCATTTTTTAATGATAAGTACATCTTTCTAAATAATGGTCACTCTCCTAATCTATCTTTTCTATTTGCTCTTTGCCTTTAGAAGATACTTGGCTTTCTTCCTTTTTGCACACTAGACTTTTGATGCTTCTTCCTGAAATGCCTTTGTCCTTTGTCCTAATTCCTACACAGTTTTCAAACAGCCCAGGAAGCATTTTCCGTAAGAAGCTCTCCCTCAGCTTCTCTTCCCTTTGTCTTTCCAAATGCTGTTTCTAGTAGGTTGCCCACATCTTCACATTCCACTCTGTGCATTTAAAAATAAAAACCTTTTTGAATCTTTGTCTTCTTTAGTCATTTTGGTTTCTGGAAGAGCAAAAATAAATGTATCATTCAATGTTCTTTTAATTCCACATTGACTGCACAATATATAACACAATGGACACTCAATAAATATAGGGCATCCCAAAAATGTGCACACACACTTTGAATAGTTATAAGAGAAGTGTTTACTACAATACATTTTATTTTAAACATTGAGCTATCAGCTGTTAAAATGTGTATACATTTTTAGGGAAATTCTCTATTTATGAACCAATAAGTAACTTTGTGTATTCAGGAAAAAGGTATAATATGCATTTTCACATTTAGTATTCCACTTTCAAGGTGTCAACATTCATATAATAACATCAAACATGATTAATTATTTTCCCTAATGTAAGATTACACATGACATTTCCTAAACAGAAGCATTTTTCCCCTGTACCACAGACTATCAATTGCATCAGCCATCATTAGTGACTTCAGTTACCTTTATTATTAGGAAATCAAACTTTTCTGTCTATATTCTGGAGTTTATTTGCCAAGCATAAACTAGAGCATTGAGTTTTGAAAAGCATCTCCCATTTCGACCAGTGTATGCTAGTCTCAGAACCCTACAGAAGAACTTTCTACCTTTCCACTGCCAATTATAAGTAGATGAAAAGTGCACATGGGACACTCTTCCTACAACTTTTGGAAACAGTCAGATTAGAGTGAAGAAAGACTCCTGTCCTGAAGTCTGCGCTAAGTGGCTTCAGTGGAATGCAGTGGGATCCAGATTCTTTGTGTCTGGGAAGTAGAGAACACCAGCATTTCATACTGTCAGAGCAGAGCGAAAATGGTTTCTCTCTACTTAAGTTCATAAAGTGCCATCGACGACATTGTGTGATGAGGGCACCTCATTAGGAGACAGAGATGTTCAATAGGGCAGGTTTTGGGAGATTCTGTGTACCTCCAAGGACAGACTGTGAGGACAGAACAAGGTCGTTTGAGCTGATAGGAAATGTGAAAGTCCCCCAGTAAGCCAGACCACCCATTAACCTGAAATGCCAACAGCTACCATGGGAAGTTAGGAAAGAAAAGGTGGTAGGCCCTAGCCAGTTTGGCTCAGTGGATAGAGTGTTGGCTCAGGGACTCACAGGTCCCAGGTTCCATTCTGGTTGAGGGCACATAACTTGGTTGTGGGCTTGGGTCCTGGTCTGGGCATGTGTGGGAGGCAACCAATCAATGTGTCTCTCTCACATTGATGTTTCTCTCTCTCTCTGACTCTCCCCCTCTCTTCAACTCTCTTTGAAAATGGATGGGAAAATGTCCTCAGGTAAGGATTAACAACAACAACAACAAAAAGCAAAGGTGCGATGTGATTTCACCCACTCGAAAGTCATAAACTCCATGCAGAGCCCCCCACTCATCATGAAGGGCACCAGCATCTGCTGCTGCCCTCTTCAGATAAACTGAAAATGAGCATCTGGAGTAGGTGCTTGGGGTGAATTCCTGGAAGAAGTTAGTTGTTTAGCTTTATGGGAGAAATAAAAGGGCAAGAGTTTCAGCAGAATATTCTCTGATGGTTTTAAATCTCCCCCAAAAGTTCAATGTCTACTGTTTCCCATTTGCATCATTCATACTCTAGGCATACTTTATAAATTTCGCTTACAGTCACCAGTGAGATAAAGGTGATCCACATGAGGAATACATCCATGGAGAAAACTGGTGTTCAAATCGTAATGGAAATGAAGTGACACTTAGATATTTAACCTTTCTAAGCTCTTCACCCTGATATCAGCAATGGATGTGATACAGCATCATGGAAAGGCATGGGACCCAGGAAGAGGTCTTCATTAACTCCCTTCTCCTCTCTGCATCTTTCCATCACAGCTGTCAAATAGAGTTCACAACTGTGCCCCCTTCTATTATACCATTGTTGTAAGGACCATATAGATATAGCTATAGGATGCAAACAAATCAGTGTATTAATTTCTCACCAAATGTAAGTGCAGTCAATCAGGAACTCAAATATTAAAGTGAAATTAATCTTTCCAAGTGTCTAATTTAATTTTAAAAAGCCATTTTAGGGAGATTTCCCATGATTCCAAAATCGGGTAATTTTATATAGCTTTGGATTAATGTTTCTACAGCTGTTACATAATTTATTGCTCTAACTTCATAAAGCTTAGAGTGGCATCGTATATTGGGGTCAGTGACAGAGTATATTTTTTAAATTGAACTGAGTTTGGTTTTAAATGTGACTCAATAGAGAGACTTAGCAATTTATTAGCAATTTTTTTTTTTAGGGAAAAGCTGTCTTTTCACAAGAAATCAATGTCATTTTCACATGTAGATATTTGGTGTCTGAGCTGTTTATTATAAAATCTGGGAAAATTTGTTACACTCCGTAGTCGGTGCACAGATGTTATTTTCCAAGAATTATGTGATGACAAAAGCAACTAAGTCCTGAACCAAAATTGTGCCACTTGCTAACTTAAACTGGAGGGATTCCATTTCTCCTTTCATATGTAATTGTAAAATTTAAATTCTAGTCCTTTTCTTGAACTGACAAGAAGCTATGAAGCAGGGAAGCATACCTTGAACACTTACTAAATTCAAAGTTGTGTTTTATCACAGCTTTGACACACACAAATCTGACTGGTGAAACTCAGGTGTGTTATTACTATAATTTATTATTATTATTATTATTATTATTATTATTAAATTGTGTATAACCATTGCTAAAATGCTCTGTAATATATACTTGGCATTCAACTTAGAATGAAGATTTTTAAAAATATTTTAAAATATAATCCAAATTAGTATTTTTTAAACATTTGGCAAAGTATCGTGAGATACATCCATGCACATTTTATTAGACTTACTTAAAAATTAAGCAGCTATGACCAACACCTATTGAACAAATGTATAGTACACTTATATTCCTTTGGTAGAGGCCTCTGATTTTCTAAAACAATTATTTTTGTTTTATACTGTATATCTCACTGTTTACTCGCCACCCGGGGTAATGCTCGTGTTCTTTGATGGATTTGCACAACCTGATGGGTATTTTGTCCAGTGTTAACAATTTCCCAAAGATCAGGCTAATCTTAAACAGAAGCATAGTTACCTATTTTAATTATACAAATGATTTCACACTCTAGGAAGCTCTCGCCAGCCTCAGATATGCTCAAAATAAACCTTGCCTGGAGCGGGGGGAGGAGGAGTTACCTATCCCTCATGTTGCTTAATTACATACATGCTTTTTAACACACAAGAAATCCCAATAGCCCTCTGTTCCTACTGTTATATAAAATGTGAGCTTTTAAATTTTTTTTCACTTTCCATTATACATATTACCATTGATTAATCCTAATTAAAGTATTTTTTAAAAATTATGGCTTACAATGTAAGGATTAAATAAGCCTGTTGCCATAGCTACCAGTGAAATGTGCTTCCAGTTTTGGGTGGCGGTTGCTCTTTGTAGACAGAAACAGCAAAAGGAGCTCTAGGTTGCATGAACAACCAAATAAACACTCATTCATTCATCTTGGGTGGTTTTCTGAGAAGTGGCACTGCCCCCTAGCAGGCTCAGTCAATTTTTTGAGGTTCATAACAATTTAGATATCAAGTGACAAGAGGAGAGGGAGTGACTAGTGTACCACTAGGAAAATCTTTTTTTCTTTTTTGTGAAATTGTCCATAAAAGGGAAAAAAACACACAGTTATTTCCTCATACCTGTTCCAAGGGCTTTTATGTTGCTTGTTTTCAATAAACATTTTATTTTGAAATAATTGTAGATTTGCAGAAAATTTGTAATGATAGTATAGAGAGTTCCCAGATACACCCCCCCAATACATTTAGGTGCCACCTAATGATATCATCTCAAATTGCCGATGCATATGTGTCAAAACTAAGAGACCCACCTGGGACATTACTATTAACTAAAACCCAGACTTTATTTGAAAGTCATACTCGGTCCATTCATTCCTGTTTTCTGTTCTAGGGCCGGCTTCATGATGTCACATTGCAATGAGTTGCTATGTCTCCTTAGCTTCCTTGGACAGTTTCCCAGTCTTCCTTTGTTTTTCATGACCTCAATATTTTTTGATCGTACTGATAATGAATTTTTGAAACTGCTCAAGGACTTTGTCTTGAACTCAACTAAAAAAATGAGTTCAAGAAAATAACTCCCAATCTATACATACATCTACTTGAGATGCTGATGCAAAATGAATGTAATGTAGAAAAGCGAGACGGAAGTGTTCAGGCCAACAGAGGACCCTCTGGAGAAGAATTATTGACATGGTTTTTGCACTATTGGCTCAGGTGGTTGGAGGAACTATTTGTAGCCAGAACACTGTGTAGCTTGATGAAGGTTTGGATAAGGTTTTATATTTGAATTCCCTAATTTAGTTGCTTCTGTCATTTGTACCTAACTAGGAATTCAGTGGACACAGTGGCCCAGAGCTACAGGTTTTCCATTGTGTTGATACTGCAAGGGATGACTACAAAAACACAAAAGTACAGTGAACGCAGCTGAAAACTGAGAGTGTAGGATTTGAGGTCTCACTGCTTGCAAACCTTCAGAAGCGTATGCCTGCCAAGAAAAGAAGTTGAAGCATTGCACTTCCATTGCTAAAGAGAAGTGAAGCCAGTACCTAGAAGACATATGTCTTTATTTACTCAAACATAAATCACATGGTCCAGGAACTTATGCAAGTAAATCGGATTCCATTTGTATGTTTTTCCTGACACATAAATCTAGCTGCATGCAGAATGGCATGAATAATGCAGGAACTGAGCTCCCAGAGTGAATAATTTTTCATGAAAATCCTGGGACTGATGGCTTACCTTCCAGAAATGCGCTTGGCACCGTGGAGATGAATGCAAGGAAATGCATAAGCAATGTGTGTGCATCTACTTTTCTCCCACTGGATTTTACTCTTCTGATACACATGAAAGTAGTTCTATGACAGTGATTAAGTTTCCTCACTTAATGCATTGAACAATAATAATAAATCTTAAGCATGGTTATTCTTATTGCTAATTATGATATGTAGGCCACACTACTCACAGCAAGCTAGTGAGATGCATATGATTATATGATCATGTTAATATGAAGAAAATAAGGAGATCCTTATAACATTTCCAAGATTGTATGCCATGTCAAGTGCAGGGCCCAGTCTATTCTGCCTGACTTCCGATGCATAAACATGACTAAACACTACTCCTATCTCAAACTCAGGGTGGTCTCTGATGGCCTACACTGGTAGGACAGAATAAGCTGACAGAAGGAGAAAAGAATAAATAAAGAAAAACAAGTTTCCACAAAACCCTGATGACAAAGAGAAGAGCCAGTCATGTGCTCAGGCTACTGAGCTACATTACAGCAGACCCAGCAATCATGGTCTCAGCAGCCTGAAGAGGGAATCTACATAAACCAATATTCACTTCCCATTTATCACCTGCTGTCCGAACAGTTTGGAGGGAATAAAAAGAAACCTTGACTTGTCATCATATCTGAGATTGTGAAGGCCTCCATTCACGTATTAAAAATTTATCCTGTGATTAACTCAGAGCCAGGTGAATGCTAAGTCCTCAAAAGACTGTTGGATGAAAGCATGCAGACAAATAGTCACAAATAGCTCTGGGGATTTAATATGTCTATTTTACTCCAACTGATGGGGATTCAAGGATAAATAAGACATAATCCCCAGCTTGTGTGGCGTTCACATTTTGTTAAGGAAGTCAGGCATCAGCCAAATAATTGCATAATTGTTATTTAATTGCCGTTTGAATACATGCTAACATGATAGGAAGCTAAGTTATCAATATGTTTCTTATTCTTAAATAACTTTTATTATAAAACAGAGATGAGACCTGTTGATGATACATATAGCATAATTTATAACATAAAAATATAATTGAGGGTTTTAGAAATTCAGGGGTGGGTGATATTTATTAAATAATTTTAATAATTCTTGTGTTTGGAGGAGAATCAGATAATAATTCATCATGGTACTTCAAAAGATGGGGATTTAAAAAAAATGGATTGATATTTTTCTCTCTCTCCACTGGACATTAATTAAAAATGTGTGTTTTGTCTTATTCATCTTTGTTTTTGAGTGTTTTTTGTTTTTTGTTTTTTGTTTTTTACCTGGCATAGTAGGTGCTTGGGGCATATCTGATAAACTATTCACATTAGGTATGTTTAGAATTGTTTTTCATAGAAGATATATTATGGATTAAGGCCTGAGATTTAAGTAATAGATGAATGTAATGCTGGCATTGTCATCGTGATTTGCAATGTTCCTTTGAAAACATCTAGAAAAGTTCATTCATTCATTGGGCATTTATAGATCCTATGCATGATTGAATACTATTCAGATTTCTTAGAATCTTCACTGGTTGGTACATTGTGGTTCTTTAAGACATTTCTTTATTGCTGCTTTCATAGTAGGATTATTAAGTCACAAATTAAACCCATTTTCTGTACCTTAAATCAGGTCTTATCAATTTCAGCAACAGAGTCGATATATTTATATTTATATACATTATTTCAATATAGGTAAAACCTAAACAACTTAGAGCCTACTTATTAAAAACACCCATTATGAATGTGACACAAGAATCCAAGACAAAAGTACTAACAAACTGAATCAAGTAAAATACTTATGAAGGCTTATAAATATGACTAAGTGTGATTTACCCCAGAAGTGCAAGGCTGGTTCAATTTATAATCATCAACCAATGGAATAAACCATGCTGATAGAATATGTAAAAGAAATCCTCGTGATCACATCAATATAAGCAGAAAGAGTATTTGATAAAAGTCGTCACCCTTTCATGATAACAGCAATCAACAAACCAGGGGCGACACCCTCAATCTAATGACCAGTCTCTAGAAATAACCCATCACTAGCATCATACATAATAGTGAAAGACTGAAAAATTGTTTTCCGTAACAAGACAAGAATAAGAATATCCGCTCTTATCTCTTTTGTTTAATGTTGTACTGTAGGTTCTAGCCAGGGCAACTAGGCAAGAAAAAGAAATAAAAGATACCCAGATGGTCTAGAAAGAAGTAACTCTATTTCTCTAAAGAATGGGATCTTGTGTCTAGATCATCTTAAGGAACACAGATCAGCTCTAGTAAAAAAAAAAAGTGCCACAATTGATGTAACAAATGATCAAACACAAGACTTTTATTAGGCAGAGTACTTCTGGAGCCAGCGTTCCCCCACATCCTTTCGTGACTGCCCCTGAACTTCCCAGAAGACTTTCTCTTTAAACCGAGTCTTCCTGTCATTCCTCGTGTCAACTAGCAGCATGCCTGACTTTGCAGCCCCTTCCGGGAAAGCATTCCTGGAGTGGCTGACATCTTTCTTTGATTGCGAAAGACTCCTTTTTGCTCATTCTGATCTTCAATTCATTTATCTTTTCCAACATGTACGTCTGTCGGACGCACTCATAAAGTTAAAGCTGCCAGAATTGAAACCAACCCACTTTAATGGGTTCCTTTAACCAAGTGAACCAGTGTAGCCTCCCAACCAAATGCAATGACTGGAGTTATTTTCCCCCCTTTATTTATAACCTGAAGTAGTTATTAAGAAGGTTCCCAAAATATCTTTCTGGGACTCCACCAATGACGTATGTGTTCAAACCAAACACAGAGTAATGGAACATAAGGAAACATATTTATTAATAAAAATTAATAACAAGCTTCATCAGCAGATATTACAAGTATTCCAAATAGACTCAACCATCTGTGGAAGAGGCTGAGTCCATAAATAACCGAGAAGCTGAGAACTGTGATTTTTGAAATGGGAGAGCAACATGTGTTAAGGTTATTAAAGTGTGTTTTTTATATATATATTTACAAAGATGTTAAGAGTCTAGAACCTAGGAGGGAAGTCTGGGCTAATTATACCAAGTTGGGAGTTACCAGCACATAGGCAGCAACTGAAGCCATCTAATTGGATGAGATACAATGAGATATCATAAAGGGATGAATGACATGGGTATGTGTCGTAATTTTGAGGAATCCCAACATTTAAGCTTCCAAAAAGAAACAGAAAAGTGGCAGTAAAATAGTGATAATGTTACCACGTGGCATTGAAGAAACATGTGATTCAATAGAAGATCCAGGATGTCATAGGCTGCTAGGAAGTCAAGTACAGAAGACCTGCAACATGGAATGGCTAGTTAAATTGGCAACAATGACTGAGCTCAAAAGGCCATAAGGCTCAATGTTCTTACTGAGATTCAGTCATTGCTTTTTAAAATATATTTTATTGATTTCAGAGAGAAAGAGAGAGGGAGAAAAAGATGATGAGAAGGATCATTGCTCAGCTGCCTCCTGCACGCCCCCTACTGGGGATCGAACCCACAACCGGGACATGTGCCCTTGACAGGAATCAAACCGGAGACCCTTTAGTCAACAGGCCAACAATGCTCTATCCACTTAGCCAAACCAGCTAGGGCCAGTTATTATCTTTGAATAAATGTTGCAAGGCTCCAGTCAGTATGTGGTGTTCTGAAAAAGTGTATTCTGACCAACTTTAGCAGGTTTCATAAAGGAGAGAATTTCGGAGGTTCCTTCCTCGGCTTTTTCACAGATGCCTCATCCATATTTAGATTTGCGATCTTGACCTACGTATCCATTTTGGATTACTGCATTTTGTCTGTCATTATCAGTGACCTACAACTGTAAACCATGGCAACGCCTTTTGCATTAATCAGTTTCCCTATCTTATTTATACCTTGCTTCTCTTATTTATTACTTAGACCAGCAATTTTCAACCCTTTCTCATCTCATGGCACACATAAACTAATTACTAAAATTCTTCAGCGCACCAAAAAAATCTATCATGTTTTTGTTGATCTGACAAAATAAAATAGGTGTTATTTTGATTTGTTCACACTGGATGGCTGTTATTGTGTTGGCTGTTGCCATTTTTTATTTGACAATCTAAGGGAAAAGAGGTCAGGGACCCTGACAACATAGTCAGGTATTGTACATTTCAAAAATACTTGCGGCACACCAGTGTGCTGTGGCACCCTGGTTGAAAGTCAAGACTTAGACCAAAGAAAGGTGAGCATACCTCAGGAGATGCTCAAAATGATCTCAAAGACACAAAAAGAAGGTTTCCTCTGTAATTTATTTCACCTTTTCTTTTTTTCTCCTTTATGTGCATTTTATAGTGTACATCATTTATGGATGCAGTTGTATATGCACATACCTTATTAAGTAAATAAATGTACTTAATGGGGATGTGTGCACATGGTTTTGTTGTTGTTGTTTTTATCCAATATGGATATGAGAGCAAAGAAGTTTGGTGACAGGGACCTGGACCGTCACATTAGAGATGCTGATTGCATCCAGCCTCTAAGACTTCGAGGCTGGATGCAATCAGCACCTCCCCTTTCGTCTACTCAGTATCCCATAGGCATTATGTTTATAAAGCCCAAGTCATATGATAATATCACACACAGTAAGCTGTCCCTATGCTGCTCGAATATGGAGCTCTTGGTTCTGGCCACATTAAACCACTCATCACCCATCAGACCCCTTGCCACCTTTGGTAAACTTATTTGGCACATAAGTGTGTCCCGCCTACCTCAGATGACCAGAGTCCTTCTAATGCTCAGAGCACAGCTCGAAGGCCAGTGCAGCCAATGAATGAATGCACCTGTGCCTGCTAGACAACCTCATGAGTAGGAAGTCCCCAAGTTTTGTGCTTTATAATTTTTGAATAATTTAAGTGTGATTTTTTTCCCCATTTAGCCTTCATTTCCAGCTCACGGATTAGAAGATAATGTCTAAACACATTTCTGAATGAGCCAACTTTGTTTGTTCAAATGTTTTATGCTTCAATTCACATAGTACCCATCAAACCTATCCAGATTTTTATTTGTTTAAAGAACCTACCTTTCTGTGGGAGAAAAAATGACAAAAAATATAGCAGTGAATGCCTCATGTATGTGGATTGAACAGTTAGCTAATAGTGGAGCAAATTTCTGAGATTCTTGCTTTCCCATATGACCAGAATATTAAAATAAAATGTCAGTGTTGACATGTTTAAGTTTGTCATTTTAAAATTGGTGTACTGCAACTTTTTTTTTTTAAAAAGGGCTATATTTAATTGTTAGAGAAAATAAAGTACCATTCTGAGAAAGGTGCCTAAACCTTGTCATATGGTGGAACAGGGTTCATTGAACAATCCGTTCGTGTCATTGCCAAGATAGCTTCAGCATCAATTCAATGGCTTTAAGAAATATGACTGGTCGTTGTGTCTCCAAAGTAATTCTTGCTCCATCAGGACTTCGATATTATGCAAACCAGATTGTTGGTTTGTGTGTGTGTGTGTGTGTGTGTGTGTGTTTTCTTTGTAAGGCTCTATCAAATAAATGAGTAATGAAAAAAAATTCAAAACATTGTGGGGAAATGCTGAGATAGTCTTTGGTTGCAAGCTCCTTGTATGAGCAGGAATGGGCAGAGGAGCCCATGTTAATATTTCCACATCAGTCTCTAGTTGCAACCTTTTCGAATGAGCAGAAACGTGCCAGGTAACGCACTTTAAGATCTCCACATCTGGCTGGTTATCTGTGAAAACCGAGATAAATCAGTGCAGCCTGGGAATAAAGCCAGTACACTCAAACCACGATAGAATGGTATCACGGTAAGGAGCCCGTTCTCTTTGTAGAGTTTAAGAGCTAATTCGAAGGTTATTTTTTTGAGGCTTTTGTAGCATTTCATCTAATGGGAAGCCAGTGTGTGCCAGGTCACAGGCAGGCCAGCCCGCATGAGGTCACAGAGAGGGATGTGAAGATGGACTGGGAGATTGGGTGAACTGGGATTTCTTAAGATAATATTTAAGTTTACGAAGGGTTTGCAGGCAGTAGAACCGTTTTCTCACATCACACGTGACAGAGAATATGCACATGTTGGCTTGGGCTCTGCCTGAGTGCTTTGGGCCAACAGGATTTTATGGAATTCACAGGCTCCACAGGACAGAACTGACACCTGTTATCATAGCAAGGCTACAGAATATTAGTGGCGTGCGAATGGCTTGGATTAATAATAAATGTAATTTGAAATATCTGTTTGGATACAATACAGTGATTTTAGAATGATGCCTGTTTTTTTTTTTTTAAACTCATTTTGCTTGGGAACTGTAATTTGGTGCTGAAATGCATTTGATAAAACACTTAATGCCTAAAGTACAGAAGGAAATAAGTATGCATGTTGGTGTGTGGACCTGTGAGGCCTTTGAGGAAGAAAGATAAGGATTAGGAAACCAATCTCTGACACAATATAGGCCACAAGTGCACATAAAAGTCAGGTTTATTTATTACCTTGGAGCACTAGAAAGGTTTTGGAAACGTTGGTTAGCTAACTGCTTGAGATTTGGGAGTTTTCACTTAAGTGGTTGTACATTTTTTTGAAATGCAATGTTACATTTTTTAAAGGGCCATTGTGAATAAAAGTGATATTTCTCATAGGAATGAACCTAGTGTTTATATGCCTAGCGCCATTGTAAAGCTCTCTACAATTTATTGCTGTTCCATTTGTACAACTAGAGAAACTGAGATTCAGGTTAGTCTGTCTGCCTGTTTCAGCACTGTATGTAGCAGAAACGGCATTCAAAACCCTGCCCATCTACCTCTGAGCTCATACACTGGGCTAACTCCCTTCTGTCTTTGAAGGAAAGATGAGAGACCAAAATCAGATTGCAATACATTTGGGTGACTGCCGTTTAGTTGTATTTCTGAAAATTGTATTAAATTTATTGGGTGGCATTGGTTAATAAAATTATATAGGTTTCAAGTGTTCGATTCTGTATTATACAGCATCTGCATATTGCATTGTGTGTTCGCCACCCTAAGTTTAACTCTCCATCCGGCAGTTGACACTGTCCTGAACTTGTATGTGGAGCAAGTGATGGGCATGGTGGTGTATATTGCCCTCAGGTGTAATCACTGCCTTTCTATCCCTCTCCAGACTCACGCTCGCTGAGCCCTGCCCTATTCCCTGGGAGGTGTGTGCTCCAAAGAGACAGTAGCCAGCCTTGTGCTTGCCTTCTGGCTTCTGATCCGGTAGGCCAATAAGAAAGTAACCTGAGCATTTCTTTCCTGCTCCATCCCTGCATGAGCACCTATGATTATGTGTCCCTAAACTTTGGTTCCTGTTGGAAGGCTTCTCTTCCCCCTCCCTCCTTCCCACCATGGTCACTGAATCTCTCAGAACCTTTTCACCTCTGCTCCTTGAAGCCTTGGAGAGGTTGTGTGTGGTGAGAATGCTCTGTGATGAGAAATTCTCAGAACTTTACATTCATAACAAAGTTAGGAAATTTGCAATCAGTCTCTGACATCCTCTTAAGGCCTGGGGAAATTAACATTTAATAAACCTAAAACGAGCATTCTTCTGAAATCACGTATTTCAGAATGCCTGGGTTGGTGTCCGGCTGCACAAAACATCTCTGTATTTTATTTTACTTACAAGCGGTAACAAACATCTTGAAAACAAATACCTTTCAAAGAAATCTGATGAAACAAAAAGGATTTTGTTTCAGATATATGGAAAAAATCTTGTCAATTTTAAGTGCGTTCCTGAGCAAGAAGAGTATGAAAAAGGCCAGTTGGTTTTCCTAGGCATTTCCTTCATGAGCAAACATTTCAAAGACTTAAAAGGTTTTTATTTTTCCTTTTGTTTTATTTTTTTTCTATTACTAGCTCAATTATGATTTATGGCAGATTTTTCTCCTTAGCGCTATTTTAAAGTGCATTGAGGATGTATTATTATGCATCAGCATCTTGGCTCAGGATATGTGCCCAAGTCAACAAGTTCAATTAAGAATTCAGATTCTACAAGCTAAACTTCTTGGATCATGCCATTGATAATTGTGTCCAAAGTTCTACATATAATACATCATAATTACGTATGATATAGGTATGATATAAAATGTATGGAAGTGAAATAGTGTACTGGCCAACTATTTTTGTGAAGTAAAAGGCTAGTCCAGACAAATTGATTTGCATATAATGAAAACCCAAGACATACTTTCACTTGAGCGCATCTTACGGACATTGAGAACTCATTTTTCTCATCAGGTCATTTGAGATGAAGATGTTTGGAACGTTTTCAATGTATTCCAGGATTTTTCAACCTTGGCCCCATTCATATTTGAGGCCAGATTATTCATTGTTGTGAGGTCTGTGCTGTGCCCTGTAAGATTTAGGGGTGGGCAAAAGTAGGCTCACACTTATGAGTACATGGAACACAGCACTTATTCTTATATTATTACTAGGGGCATGGTGCACAAAAATTTGTGCACTGAGGGGGGATCCCTCAGCCTGGCCTGTGCCCTCTCGCAGTCTGGGACCTCTTGTGGAGGATGTGCACTTTCTGGCTTAGGCCCGATCCTGTCCGTGATCGCAGGCAGAGGGGGAGAAGCCGCCTATCCCTGATCGCAGGTGCGGGGGTGCCTGCGATCATCAACAGGCAGCTTCTCTGTGGGCGGCCTGCGATCACGGGCAGGCGGCTTCTCCCCTGAGCCTGAGATCACAGGCAGATGTCTTCCCCTGCGCCTGTGATCAGGGACAGACGGCTTCTTCAACTCCTGGCAGAAGCTAGACTCAGGCATTGGAGCCGGTCTTCTCTGTCTCCCCTGCCTTCTGAGTCTCCAACAGGCCTGGAGCAGCCAGAGCTAGACTGCTTGCATGGTAGCTGTGGTTGCAATGCAAGTATCCCAGCTCTGACCTCCGCCATCTTTGTTGGGTTAATCTGCATATTTGCTCCTGAACGGTTGGTGGGCATGGCTTGTGGGCATGGCTTGTGAGTGTAATGGAGTGAGGGTCAATTTGCATATTATTCCTTTATTAGATTAGATTCATTGATTATTGTATTTTTCATCTGAACAGCTGTAAACCTACTTTTGTCCACCATGCATTTAACAGCCTCCCTGAAATGTACTCATTTGATGCTTGTAGCACCATCCTTCTCCCATTGTGATCCTCAAAACTGTCTCCAGATATCACCCATCATCCCCTGAAAGGCTAACCAGCCCTCTTGAGAGCTGAGGGTTACTGTGTTCATTTGTTTCTCCCATGATAACTCGAAACAGATATCAACCTTTTTAGCCCCAATCCAAGCAAAGCATTAACATGCTAACCTTAGAATTTTAGGCATGAGGAATAATACAATATACCACTTATCACACTTTCACTCTAGGCAGGAGCTTTTTCAACATTTACTATATTATCCAATCATTCAACTTTTTCCAGTTCATTTTGCAAGAGAAAAAGTGAAGAATCAACAAGGTTTATTCATTAACCCTAGGTCACCAAGCTCGTAAAGTAATGTTTAAATTCATTTCTTCCTTATCCTGAAACCTCTGTGTCCCAACTACAGGAGCTGGAAAAATGGGAATCACTGGGAGATATAAGTGACTTGATATTTTCCTTTACTCCTTTTCAGATCTGTCAATCTGAAGAGTTCTTAAACAGGAGCCCATGGCCTCCTACTGTCACCCAAAGGGACTCCTCACCAGCCCTGTGTGCAGAAACAGATCACTTAACCTTGAGGACTTGCAAAGTCTCTATGATCTTGAAAAAGATAGGGCCCAGCCATTAATTCTGCTGCAAAACCAAATCTCGTGATGATCCCCTGATATATAAGTAAGTATAAATTTAGATAGTCCAAGAGTATAACTTAATTTATGGGGAATAATAGACATTAAAAAGTACCCACAAGTATAAAAAGCATCCAAATACAAACTGAACATGGGCAATGTCTTAAGAATGCACACTGTAAGTGTGCAAAAGGTTATCCCTAGTTTTGTGAAAGTACAGTGTAAGTTTTTGGTTACTTGGGGACTGCCTGTATTTTTCAACAGCCAAAAAGTCATAACCACAGGAGTATTTTAAATGTCTACGATAAGAACTTAGTGGTTCAGAAAATAAAATTTTTATAATTAAAATTCCAAGGAAAGTGGTTTGTTCTAAATTTTTAAAAAGTTATTATAATGAGTTGAGCAATATGTGGTCCCCCCCCTCTCAATATCTGTCATCTCTTCATCTACAAAAAGAAAACAAAGTAAGAAGTATAAACTAAAGCTTTTTGCTTTACAAGATTTGTTTCATATTTATATTTTCCCTCTTGAAAATAACATTGATGGTATTAAGTTTGTGGAGCGGAGTGGTGCTGGGGGCGATATGAACATCATTAATGTAAGTGC
Organism: Murina feae; assembly: GCA_004026665.1. NCBI lineage: Eukaryota > Metazoa > Chordata > Mammalia > Chiroptera > Vespertilionidae > Murina > Murina feae. Next base: position 42,567 of record PVJC01004658.1, on the reverse strand, counting down.
TACTTAAATAGGTTTGTTTAGTCACAGACCACCTATGCTACCTTTATTATTAAAATAATTAGGAAAAAGTATTTTCAATCAGAATTACCTAACTGAATCAACACCTCTATCCCCAGCTTACTGGATAATGGGGAAATCTACATTTCTAACTTGACCCAAGTACTATACAAGAAACCCCCTCCTTCTGTGGTCATGCTGGTCTTCACCTCATCTCAAAGTTCATCCTGCAAATTTGTTAGTGATCTAGCACCGGTGAAAGACATGGGCTTGAGGACAGAATGGGAAACTCATCATGAACTAACAGACCAGACTGATGAACAAAAACAGATCCAGAGACAGAGAAGCATCGATCAGATGGTCAAACCTCAGAGGGAAGGTAGGAGAGGGTGGGGGTAAGTGGGGGAGATCAACCAAATGACTTATATACAAGCATATAGGCCTAATAATAGACACAGACAACATGAATGGGGGGACTGGGGGATAATGTAGGGATAAGGACACATATGTAATAACTTAATAAATGAAGAAAGTTTTAAAAAAAGAAACTAACAGACCAGCCCTGGTCATGTAGCTCAGTTGGTTAGTGTCATCTAGATACTCCAGGGCTGCAGGTTACACCTGGTCAGTGCATATACAAGAACCAGTCAATGAATGCATGACTAAGTAGAACAGCAAATTGATCTCTCTCTCTCTCTCTCTCTCTCTCTCTCTCTCTCTCTCTCTCTCTCTTTCTCTTTCCTTCCTCCCTCCTTCTCTCTCCTCTTTCTCTCTAAAGTCAGTCAATAAAAAGAAAGATGTTTGATTGGTGTTTCTGGTTTCTTAAACACCAATCAGAAAGGATATATGCATCCCTATGTTCATAGAAGCAAAATTTACAATAGCTAATATTTGGAATCAGCCTAAGTGCCTATCAGCAGATGAATGGATTAAAAAACTTTGGCACATCTACACAATAGAATACTATGCTGCTGTAAAAAGGAAGGAACTCCTACCATTTGCAACAGCATGGATGGAGCTGGAGAGCATTATGCTGAGTGAAATAAGTTAGTTAAAGAAAGATAAATAGCACATGCTCTCACTCATTTGTGGATTATAATGAGCAACATAAACTGATGAACAACAACTGATGTAGAGACAGAGAAGCATCAGTCAGATGCTCAAAACTCAGAGGGAAGGTAGAGGAGGGTGTGGGTGAGGGGGAGAGATCAACCAAAGGACTTGTGTGCATGCATATAAGCATAAGCAATGGATGTGGACAACAGGGAGTGAGGTTGAGGGTGAGGGTGAGGGCAGGAGTGGAGAGATGAGGGGACATTGGGGGATAAGGACATATTTGTAATATCTTAATCAATAAAGGGGAAAAAGTTTAAAAATAAAAATAATAAAAAGCTAAAGACATTAACAAACCAGAAAGGTGCAGATAAAACTTTAGCCTATACTCAAAAGTATAAAATAACCCGCTACGACCATAAAATGCTTATTATGGGGACAGTGAGAGGTAAAAACAAAATACCTGGTGTACTTTACTCACTGATCAACAAATTAGGCAGAGGCCAAGAACACCATAAATTTCCACAATTCTCCATGCATTTCTGTAAGAATTCTATAGTTCCTCCATTCTTCTCTGAGTCGGTGGTGGACATGACTTAGTTCACCCCTTTTGGCTTTGTTGTAAAGGCATGTGTATAAGCCACGGGATGTGTTTGTTAGTTCTGAATATAAAACATAGAGCATTGGCTTTTATGAGATGCTATTGCGACCATCCAACCAGTACCACTTAGAAATCTTCTTAGCTTTGAAGGCAAGGAAGAAAAAAAAGGGAACTGAATATAAAAGATGGGTTTGAAGCCAACTCATCAAGAATAAATATGAGGAACTCATCTGAGGGCTATATGCAAACGTATAAACACTGGGCATGTGTACAGTCTCATGCTCCCGGGTTTAAATAAAATAATAAACAGATGTCGGTAAAAACTCTTCTGGTCTTGGGTTGGCATCCAACAGAAAGATAAAAGGGGAGAAACATGCAACAACAAAAGCAATATTAAGAATTGAACAATGTGATCTTCAGTCCAAAATAGGACCAGGCTATAAAGGATGTTGGGCAGCTTCTTCTAAAGAATTCCCACCGAACACTTAAGAAGGCAGTCAAACCAAGAGAAAAAAAAAAGTCAGTAAAAAGGCTTGTCATTAAAAATAAAGACTATTACAAGGAATTTTCGTGAAATTCAGAACCCGTGTTGCTACACGGAGAATGAAACACATCTTCATGCTTTTTGTTCAGGTACCTTTGGTTCATGATTAAATTGTGACGTTGACATTTTTTTTTCACAATGTTTTATTTAGAGATGTCATCATTGCTAGAAAGTTTGTTATTTCAAGCAAAAGAAAATACTATAGAGAAGGTGTGTTTCTTAGATTTGTCATTAACATTTGGAGTGGAAATCTAAGTGTTTTGCAAGTATGTGTGTGATAGAGAGGAGATATATATGTCACTATGGCCTCTGGCTGCCAAGTATTTGCTGAGGGTTTACAAAAACTTACACCTGAATATACACAGTGAACTCCCCCATTCTGCCATACCCATGGTGCTTGGTTAAAAGACAGTGGATGAATAAAAGTAAAGGCAGGTTTGTCCTGAATTGGAACCCCTCCATTGTGGGCTGCAAGATATTAAAAGATCCATACACAGTGCTAACCGATTTGGCTCAGTGAATAGAGAGCATTGGCCTGGTGACTGAAGGGTCCCACGTTCAATTCTGGTGAAGGTCATGTACCTTGGTTGCGGGCACATCCCCAATGGGAGGTGTGCAGGAGGCAGCTGATCAATGTTTCTCTCTCGTCAATGTTTCTAACTCTCTCTCCCTCTCCCTTCCCCTCTGTAAAAAAAAAAAAATCAATAAAATATTTTTTTTAAAAAAAGATCTGTACACAGATTTTAAGACCATCACATCTTTTACCTTTACCAACTGAGCAGGAAAATTATGACTGACAGCAGAATGAGGGTAATCAGAGAACACCATCAGAAAAGAGTTGGAGTATTCCTATTCCAACTTCTACCCCTTTGTCCATGGATACAATAATTATAATAAAAAACATTAAAGTGAAGAAAGAGGAAATCTGACATTCATTGTAGATATCAGTATTAATGATCTAGATAAGGAAGAAGAATCCAAATAAGAAAGAGAAGGGACCAACAACTACCACATGCATGCACACATGGACACACACGCAGGTGCACACACACAGGTGCATGCCCACACAAGTATATACACAGGTGCACGCACACGCCCCAAACATATTTGACAGGAAGTACAACAGAGATGTAAAGGAGACCTTCAGAGTATAGGCAGGCACTATTCCTTAAGTCAGTAAATGTTATAAATTTTTTAAATCTAGAGGAATAAATGTTGCTCGCCCATCTAACTTATATAGGCATAACTATATCTTGATAGCAAACAGGGCCCTTGGAAAATAGAGGTAGTTGAACAGGCTGTACCATCACATCAATCAGATTTTACTGTAGATGAATTGGAAATCTTTCATTACTTACTACCTTCTGTTTTCCACATACTGCTTTAATTCTGCAGTTCAGTTTATTTCTTTTCTTCATTTGTGAGTCTCTTAAGAGAGAATATAAACAGTTTGGTCATCTTCATTCTAAATTTTCTGGAAACCACCAGCCTCGGTTCATTATTTTTCTAGCCCCTTTGCTATTCTTCCTTCCAAATCTGTGTTTCTATGTTTAGTTCAAAATCTCCCAATTAATGTTCAATTTCCTGGCACTTTGATACTAGGAAGAGAATGAAAATATGATCACTGGAATGTCTATCATTCATAAATTCAAATGATGACCTTTATCTAGTCCTGTTTCTGAAAACTGTCCTTTAAATTTTATCCATTCAAACACTTCACTAGAGACATGCTGTTGTCTGTGGCCAACCAGATTGTGTACCATTTTAGTCCCCCAAATATTATGGTCAGTAAAACTGGGGATCTCCCTTAAGTAGCAAACACAGTCCCTGCACTTACCTTCTCCACAATTCCCTGGCCCTGCACAGGGTTAGTGCCGTTCTGAATTTAAAACTATTTTAAGTGAATTTTGTTTCAGAACATCATGTCCTTATGGCACCTAAGGATGACATTAGACTTTCTTGAGGTAAAAAGCATCTTACTGATAGAAATGTAATTCCTATTTTGAAAGACCACTCTAAAATGCAGTGTAGGGAATGGATTGGTGGTGAGATGGATTTGAAATGCAGTTGAGAAATGTTGGTAGACCAGATGACTGTGGTGGGGTTGGGAATGGAGAGAAGCAGAAACCATCTACTTACATTTGAGAAGTTAAAATCCTCAGGACTTACTGATTAATCAGGTAGGGAGGGTTTGAGAAAAGGCTGAGTTGAGGCTTAGAAAATGGATTAAGGAGCTGGATTACATGAAACAAGATTGGGGAAGAATAAAATGAATTTATTGTGGATGTGATAATTTTGAGACTCCTGAGCAATATGCAAGAAAAAAAAAAAAAGTCTGCAATGTCCGCAATAACTTTCTTCCGCAGTTTACTTGCAATGATTTTTATTATAAAAAGGCAATTCCTAATTCTTGTTTTTTTTTTCTCCATAGAATTTTAAGTGGCTCCATAACTTGAGTCACAAAATCTTAGCATAATATTTGATCTTTTCAAAGCACTTTGGAAATCGTTGGAAACCTTATGTGAGCTTCCTTTCTGGGTTGCAATATTTTTGGAACTGCTCTCTATCACTCGCGTTTGGCTGCATCTGTTTCCTCCACCAATCCAGTGCAGGTTCAGCCTAAGGAATAGTAACTCTGTCTTATAAAGTTCTGAGACTCTTATCTGATCATCTAAAGTCAGTGCATCTCGCTGGAGCTCACAGATAACATTTACGCTGGAAGCTCCTCCACAGTAAAATTCATACTGTGTTTATGCAAGTTGCCCACATTTCTTACCAAACGCAAGGATAAGAATTGATGGTGACTAAAACAAGGGTGTAAATATTCCTGATTCCTTTTCCCAGAAAGTTGGGCTGTTTCTGATCATGGAGAATTAACTTTAGGTTAATTACGGCTCTATGGTGAAGCCAGTTATTTTAAGTAGAGATGCCTCATTTTTGCTTTTACATCCAGGTGGAGATGCTGCTTAGTATTATAGCACATATTATACAACAGTTTTTTCCTTTCTCCAGTTCAGTGCTATGTTTCCAGTTTTCCCTCAATATAGAGTCCCTTAACTCGGTGCAGAGTAATGCGCTACAAAGTCACTGGTATATTACAACCTTCTTCAAAAATGCTAATTATTATGTCATGTCACCATGACTCAGGTTTCTACAGATGCTTCAAGTTAGGTGTTAGAGAATATGCTCGTCTTCCTTGAGCTGAAGTACCTTATTAACTTCCATGTTGAAATTCTCTATGTAAATCAGGCAGTTGTCCAAAAGTCATTCCACATATATACCCACTTTATCGTCAAATACCACCTGTGTATGTGTCCATTTAATTCGTAGTAAACATTGATTTCCTTTGCTCAGAATTTTTCCAGGAGCTGGAAGGACATGGCATGAGAAACTGTGCTTGACACCTAAGAGTCATAGTGTCCCCAGGGAAGTCGTCCTGACCTCACTCTCTATGTTTTAGTCAGATCGTTCCCCTTAAAATTGGGTCATGACCATATTATACATGGGATGTGTAATTTGACTAGAGATTCCTCATCTGAGTATTGATGAGATATTGCTCTTGCCTTCGAGATGCTCCCCCACATGACCCGAAACTCCCTTTTCCATTTTGTTGGCCACTCTCCTTCATATAGCCTTTCTCCAACTTGCCATTGTCTTCTACAACCCACAGTGTCCTACCTTCATGTCTTTGCTCGGTGATCCTGGCTACATAAAATATATATGTATATATTCACTGATGTCCCCTATGTGCTAGGCAATGTTCTCGTTTGAGGAGAAATGGTGAAGAAGACAGTCAAGGTCTCTGTTCTTAAGGACTTTGGTTACTGGTAAAGAAAAGAGACAATTTCGAATAGACAAATAGCAAATGCTGTGAAGAAAATGAAGAGAGTAGCAGAAGGCTTGGGCCTTCTCTTCCAGGAGGACTGTGTCAGAGATTACTCCTCTGAAGGACTGTGTTGATCTCTTTCCTCGGAGCAGCTAGAGTCTAACATGTTGTATTTTTGTTTTGTTCTCAAAAAACCTGCAAATCTGAACTCAGTTTAGAATATCTTTTCTGTCCTTTACTGCAGAACATGTCATGTTCTGAGGCTCAGAAAACATTTTTTTCTGTGAGATCTCATCGAAGCCTCCTGAACATGGTTGGCGAGATTCGGGTGGTATTCTTATTTTTACAAAGAAAAGACAAAAGAAGAAAGAGGTATTACTAGTAAATTTCTTGCTTCTGGTTCTAAAACTAATCCATAACCCAGTTAGAATTTTTACCTCTGCCTCCTATTCTAAGGCTTTCTCTGTTACTCTGGGACTAAAGATACAGCAAGTTATGGAAGCGATATCACTTACTGTCTGTAATAAAATGCAGCGATGACCCCCCCCCCCCTTTAGAAAGGGAGAGCCATATTACATCAGATGCAATTTAACTGTAATAAAAATCGCATGACTTGCAAGGCATGTGAAGTGGAGGTTCCTTTTCTAGTATCTTTCTGTTGCTAAAAGCTGAAATGTATCAGCTTTTTCTCAGCCCTGTGTCTGTGAGTCCTGGGGAAAACTTGGAACCAAACCTTTCTTTTTTTCTTTCTTTCTTTTTTTTTAATTGAACGATCTTTTCTTTATGTTTTGGAGATTTTCTTTTGAATTATGAAAAGAAAGTCCTTCTAACACAAGTATAAACAAAACCTGCTTTTGTCACTAGCACCCTGTAGAAACCAAAGATGAACATTAAATTACTCGGAGCACATGGCTCCTTGCCAGTAATTATTCAATACGAGGTTTAACTGGGTTTATCTAGAATACAGGGACCATGTACACACAGCAAAAGGGAAAGACATGGTTAAAGTAATTATCTGGCACATTCCCACCATGTAGACAGTCAGTCTGGCTCATTTGGACCAAAGAATAATAACCCAGCACATTCTTTTTGCCAGAAGAAGTTATTTGGCAAATCACCTCAATGTGCCTCAACAGATGAATGAACATTTAATCTACAAGATGCCAGAAGAGAAAGAAAACGTGGCTGCCCTTGGGTGTCAGGAAGCAGGCAGGCAGGACATCGAAAGGAGGCTTCTAGAAGAAAAGGGGCTGGGAATCAAGACAGCTGCCTTTAAATTCTGCATTCCTTTCTGGGGCATATGAATGAAGATTCTAGAATCTCCTCATTATATCTCTGATTGCTTCATTAATTTGTCCCATGAAACTTCTTACCTTTACTTGGATATCTTTTCTTCTGGGATATGATGATCAGACTTCTTTATATAATCTGAGCACTGCAGTTTATCTGGTGATTAATACAATGCACTAGATAACTACACTTCGAAATGTTCTCTTGTGCTAGGTATGGGGATCAGAAGAGAAGGAGACATTGATGGAGAAGCTCCAGGATTGTTTGCTTATTATGGAAATACAGATCTTAGCACCCAGTACAGGTGACCAACACCCTTTCGTGTTTGGTTTTTCCCTTTGCTTACAGCTTCTTTATGGCGGTGGTGGTTCCTTAAATGAAGCAACATGGACTAAGCGCACCGAGGTTCCCCCTTCGGAGAACAGCGTTATTCGTTCTAATCATTAAGTTTTGTTTTTCATTTCTAATGGCAAGATAGAAAGGAAGGCTATTCTGTTCTTTTTCGTATGTGAACTTCCCTGCCACGGAACATATTTCTGAAAAAGTTCAATAGATTTCCTCTCTTGCCGCTTATTCTGGTGTAGCGACTGATGGAGGGGACCCACTCTGTAGGCAGTCGTCCAGGTTCACATGTCGCCTCCACTGACCGCAAATGGGATGACCTTACACGTCTGTTTTGGCCTCAGTTTCCTCATTTTCACAAGAGAAGTAATGACATGCTCTAACATATCGGGATCCTCTGAGGAATAATCCGGATGCTCTCTGCATGGACATCTGTTGCTATGTATTAACTGTTAGAGGCACTGGCAAGCAATGGTCAAACAGGCACACCCTCCAGACTCAGATCTATCTGGGGACCTTCAGCAAATTCCTTAACCAACATGTAGAACTGACTCAACAGTTGGAGTTTTAAGCAGAGAAAGAGGGAAGAATTTCAACTGATAGAACTGTGTAGATGGCCTAGCAGTCTAGTTCTAAATTTTGGTTCAACAGAGTTTTAAACTAGTTGGTCTAAAATCTAATCTAATAAAAGAGTAATATGTAAATTAACCATCACTCCAAGATACCTAAGCCACGCCCACCAGCCAAACTACGCCCACTGGCCAATCAGAATGGCAATATGCAAATTAACCTGGCCAAGATGGCGGCAGGCAGCCACGGAGCTAGAGCAAACAGGAGGCTTCTGTTTGGAGGAAACTTCTTGCCTTGGTCAGCTCAAAGCAACAAAGTTTCAATTATAGAAGCCACGGAGCTGAAGCAAAAGGAGGCTTCGTTGCCTGCCTAGGCAGGCTGTGGTCTCCCCTCAAGACAGCAATGTTTCAATTATAGACAATAAATAAACCCCAGAAACCTGATTCCAGCCAGCCTCACTGAGACCTTGGTTCAATCGGAGCTGTGGCCAGACTGCAAACAGCCATCAGTCCCTCACCCAGGCTGGCCAGGCATGACAGCAGGTAGACATCCCCTGAGGGGTCCCAGACTGCAAGAGGGCATAGGCCGGGCTGAGGGACTCCAACCTCCCAGTGCACAAATTTTTGTGCACCGGGCCCCTAGTATATATATATATATATATATATATATATATATATATATATATAGTCCTGTAATATTTTTTTAAAAAAATGCAATTGATATTTCTTCTTAACTCCTTGCTGTGATTTGAAAGCCCAGTAACTGACTTGTTGGAATCACCTTGGTGCCATGGAAAGACAGCCCTGTGCAGTTACGGGACAGACAAGGAAGAAAGAGGAATTGAGAAGGAGTGTGTGTGTGTGTAACCTTGGTCACAGGTATCCGAGGCGTGTTTCTGTTTTAATAATTAATTAGCTTATCAGTTCAGAAATGTGGGCCCGGCGCTTGCAAGCCCGAGCTCCCAGGCTGCTGGCACACTCGCGTTTCCTGGCTGCACTTTGCCTTTAATTTGCCCCCCCTTGAAACTAAAATCATTTAATGAAACCCGACACGTCAAGGCCACTGCCTGATCTTCAGAGCAGGAGGCATGCAAAGGTGGCCAACTCCCCGAAATAGCAGCCCCTGTCCAGGTCGGGAGGCATCACTTTCAGGCCGACAGAGCGCAATGCAGTCAGGAATGGGAAGAGACATAATAAGAGGCGGCGGGGGGAGAGGGGCGAATAATATGAAAAAAAAGCTGCAGGGAAAGTAAGTTCGCCACGCAGAAGAGAGAAGATCAGGAGGTGGGGGAAGGAAAAAGCATATGTGTGATTTTTTTTACCCCTCACTTATTCTATTTCCTTTTCGTCCCCCGGTTCAGAGCGGCGGGGGGAAGATTGATACATTTATTAATTCTCCATGCAGAAAGACAAACAGCGCGCTCCGGCCGAAGGGATGCAAGCGTCTGGCCCCAGCTGTCCCTGCGGGGTCTTCCAAAGTTGCCTAATGGACTTTGACCACACAGGCTCATTGAAGGAATGCGGTCTCCGTCTTCTCAAATCTCATTTAGATTCAGACATAAAATAAAATCATCCTGTCACAATGCCCTGCTTTCCCCCCCCCGCTTCTTCTTTTTTATTTCTCTCGCTTAATTTGAAACGCAGGGCTCAAGAAAGGACAGAAAAAACAATTGACAGGATGTTCAAGCCAGTTTTTGTAACATGACTTTTTTAAGTTGCAAGAACATAGTAAAAGAAACCGTTTCTTTCTGCAGAGACTGATATTTATGCCTTCTCCCTTAGAAACTATTGGAGCAGATATTCACGGAGAAGTATTTTCAACCCATTTTTACATGTTTATTAACTTAAGATACGATGGTGAGGGAACTATAAGTTACAAGATCTATGCATTTTATTAGAGTTCTTTTTTTTAAGCAGAATTAAAATTATTGTTCATCTTTTTAATTTTTTTTGGAGGAGAGCCATGCAGGCTTTCATTTTAGAACTCATTTTGGTATAATTCTGGCAAATAGCAACGAGGGGAAAATCATATGAACTGAGGTTATTCTGATTTTAATTTTGGTTTTGAGAGTGGGTACATTTAGGTCATGGTTTGAGATCCTTTTATGTATGTTTCTGAAATTTCCTCAGGATAAGATGAAATCAACAGTCACCTTTACATTACAGAGCAGTCATATTTTGCAAAATATATTAGGATATTATTAGGAATGAAAATATCACCATTTGAAAATCAATTTGCATAGGAACCTGAAAAATAAACATGATTTAAGTTTGAGTTCTGGAAAATGAATTGTAATGGGTGTTATTTTACTAAAGAGTTCAGTTATGTCTGTTTATGTTATTAAATAGGATGAAATAAAGTACATATTCAACTTAAAAAAAAACGCAGAATATATCATTTTAAGTAATTAGGTCCATTTATCTTAACTTTATATTTCTTTAGGTTAGATCCCGAAATAGACCATGGAAACTAATCTATTTATATAAGATTGGTAAAAAAAAAAAAAAAAAAAAAAATTTTTCAAAATTTGTTGAACTCAGAACATCTAACATAAATTATTTAGTTAGCTACATTGAATACAAAATTTTAAGTTATAATGTTATGTGTACGTTTATTTTATTTTTGTTATATTTTAAAAATCATATTTTGGTTAAAAAGTTATTTGTTCAAGACAAATTAAAATATTTCGTGAATAGACTAGCCTAATATAAAATATAAATATGTGTATGTATATCCATATATAGTTTTATATGCATGTGCATGCATTTGCATAATTATATTTGTTAAATGTGAAATGCATTTTAGTGATATTATCCACCCTAAAATGTGATGAAGGAATACTGTCCCAGTTATGAGCACTTAGATCTAAACAATAATTCTATAAAATGTAAATAAATACAAAATTTTAAAAAATGAATTCCAACCTTGTTAAATGTACAAAGTAGTTTGATGTAAATATAAAAACTGTAGTGGAATTAAGGAAATGTAGGTAATGTTTAAAAATAAATTTTAAGTGGAAAGTTCTTTTTAAGAATATCGTGAAATAAAATAGCACAAAGGGAATATTCATTTCTGGATATTTTAACTGAATTTGTTATACAATATTTTATATACAAAAAAAAAACAACAACAAGTAAATAAGGAAAACCAGGGTGGTACTTGAAAGACAAACACAGGAAAATATTTCCAACATCTGTGGCAATGAATTATTAATGCTTATAAAATTATTAATGCCTACTGTGTAAGTAACAACCAGAAAGTCAGTTAGAAACCAGTCTGCATCTCAATAATAAAATTTCATTAGGACATGAACTGGATAAACATCGGTAATAAAAATTTTTTAAAGAATCAAACTTGGTAATAAGGAATACATACAAGTTTAGCAATGAGATATTTTTTCCCATCCAACTGGAAAGAACTAGCATACTTACTTAAAACAACTTTAGAAAAAAACAGTCATTTGCTTAACTGTTGATGGAAGTTTAAAATATTAAAACTTTTGGTGAGCAACTACTCTTTGATACATGTTAGCGGTACTTCTCCCCCACCCCCACCCCCCAAAAGTAGCTTGGTTCTGAAGACTTTTATGCTAAGTGGATGCTACAACTGCTGCTTTCCCTTAGGTCTCTGAATCAGGGCTCATTTCAGGCCCATTACCATCATCATCATCATCATCGTCATCATCATCATCATTTGCCTGCTGTATTCACTCATTGCCACACTGGTCCCTTTCTGGTCCTTGGACACTGGGGTCTGTCCACAGGCTATTCTATTCCTATTCCCACAGGCTATTCTATTACTACTAGAGGCCCAACGCATGAAAATTCGTGCAAGAGTAGGCCTTCCTTCCCCCGGCTGCTGGCCCCAGTTTCCCTCTGGGACCCAGGTTTCCCTCCTCCAGCCGCCCACAGGCGCCCAGGACCTCAGCCTGCTTTCCTCTGGCCTGGGCTTTGTCAGGAAGGACATCTGGAATGACATCCCAAAGCCGTCTGGTCTAATTAGTATATTACCCTTTTATTATTATAGAAGATTCCCACAAGCTATTTCCTCTGACCAGAGACCTCTTTACCCGGACAGATAGCCATCATCTCTCACATTCTTCAGGTCTTTGTGCTAAAGACATGTTCAAAGTAAGACCTTCATCACCTGCTCAAAGAAAATCACAAACCCCTTTCTTTTCAAGTCAGACTCCCACTTCCTTGTGCATTTTGCTCCATTATCAATGACCATGTTGTGATCTGCTCTCCAAGCTGGTTGACTACTACCTTCTGTCTCCCCACTGGAATGGAAGCTGTGCATGGGCAGGAGTTTGACTTACTGTGTTTCCAGTACCCAGAGGTGTGCCTGACACAGAGATAAATATAATAAGTACTTGTTGACCAAGGAATACCTGGTATTCAGCCATCTTCCTGAAACATAGCACATTTAGATAAGTAGGCTGGGTCCATTGTCCTAGCATGAGTTGAAATAATTTTTATAAGTTTTTACAAGATCGAAAACATGAAAATTCTCCACTCTGAAGACATCTTTTTCCGGTGTTTGGCCTCAGGATTAAAAATCAACATTTGAAAAGAATAGATACATCCTGGATGAGATTCCCCGAGGCTGCTCACTGACTTAGAGAAGAAAAGGTGTAGTGTGGCTGTAAAATCATCTAAATAATAGAAAAGGGAATTAGAGGAATATAACCTTGACAATCCTGAATGTGAAGATTTAGCAAAGGAATAAAAATAATATTGTGAACCGTTGAAAAGCTTGGCCATTTTTTAATTTCCAAAAGTGGAGAAGCAGGAGTCAGGGAGGACCCAAACCGACTTGCCCAGTGTGCCGGCGCACGCTTGCTAATATAAGTTTCCATGTTTTAGGACTTGGCAGGGAAATCCTTGTAAAAATAAAAGCGATCCACTGTGAGTTTACTGCAACTGGAACCTCTATAAGTTATGTTCTTGTCTCTGGGCCAGATCAGGGTGGCAGTGAAAATATGTTGAGCTAGTCCTGGCACGCAACTTTTGACATTTAGGTAAAATTCACTGGGAAAACAGTCATTTTAGGTTAACCTGAATCTGAAGCCTCATTATATTAAGGACACAAGCATTCACTTCTGCTCTACCACATTTGGTCTTCATGCCAAATGGAGGTGTGATTGTGGTCCTAGCCTAGCATCCTAGGATGTGCTGGAGAGAAAATGAGAGATCTCATTCTGACTTTAAACATCATGCCTGGAACAGTTACCTTTTTTTGGCTGCTCTGAATCCTTGAAATATGTGTGTGTGTGTGTGTGTGTGTGTGTGTGTGTGTGTGTGTGTATGCCTTTCATACGAAAGATATCACATTTCATTTTCATATATATGATTACCTAGTCCAAGGCTTTTCCATATTTCTAGCAAAGGGCTCCAATTCACAGTCCATTAAAATGTGAGGAAGTAAATGTGTATTTGTGTGTGTGTTTTCTTAGAGTGGACAATTGTCCTCTCATCTTTTGCTAATTATGGACAGGACATCCCAGTCACGGGAGAGGCAGGGTTAAGAGAATGATAGCTGAGTCCTCCCAGCAGCTAAGGGGCAAGCAGATGTCCTTAGACAAAGGAGTTAGATGTCCCTACGGAAGACTTGGCACATTTGATCACTCTCTCACGGTGTATTTTCAGGGAGAGTTTAGTCCCAGTGATTAAGGGGTAATTAAGACCCCACAGCAGGTTATGTTTTAGGAGCAGTGATGCCAACCAAGCTGGCAAATGCAAGGATGATGGTTGTGGTAAAAGCACACAAATCTTGTCTCAGTGTCATGATATTGGTTATGATTTTCCTCTCTTCATCTCTAGCTGAATCTTTTCCTATGTTCTCCCTGTCAATTAGGAAAGCTACCTAAAACCCTAGCAGTAACTCCCTTGTTTGCTTATGTTAACCAGAGCTGGATTTTTCTGTTTTAACCAAATATTCAGGTAAGTACAGTGTAATATCCATTTATCTCTCTATACTTAATGAGGATAAAATTGTTTATATTTTCTATAATGTGAAAAAATATATATCTATATAAAAGCCTAATATGCAGATTTTCCCCACAGGAGTTTGACCAGGAGACCAATTGCTCCCTATGACATGCTCTGACCACCAGGGGGTGGTGTGGAATGAAGGGAGGCCCTGGCCAGAAGGCCCGGATCAGCCTTGATTGCCAGCCAGGTCTAGGGACCCTACCCATGAACAAATTTTGTGCTCCAAGCCTCTAGTATGTGCTTTCCTTTCTTTTTTTCTTTTTTTTTTACACTGACAATATTCCCATGTTGCATATTATTTGAATAATTAATTGTACATTTTCTTGATGTGTCATAATGACATTGGTGATTATTTGTATTACTGTATGTTAGCAGTGTCATGGTTGATCATCATTTCTCTTCTATCAGTTGTAAGCATTAGATTACTTATTTTTTTTTATTTTTCAATTGGTTAGAGTGTTTCATTCAGGAAGGGTAATTGGGTGTCATATATGCTGAGCTCTTGTAGTTTTGAAAATTTTAAATGTTTCCATTATACCTAAGCAATAGTTTAAGCTGCAAACCTGTTTGCTTTAAGGATTTTCCTCATTTGGCTTTAAAATTAAAGATTTGGGTTTTTTTGTAGCTTTTCATGATCTTTTCTTAGAATTTACTGTGACTCTAATGCATTCATTTTAAGCTTACAGATCTGCTTTCTTTTTTTATTTATGTTTTCTCTGTGTATTGCTTTTGCTTTGCATGTTCTTCACTTTTTCTTATTTTTATTCTTCAATTTTCATTTATTCCTTCTTTTCCAAATTCTGAGGAGGTTGTCCTTATCTTTTTTTTTTTTTTTTTTTTTTTTTTTTTTTTTTTTTTTTTTTTT
>PVJC01004658.1:0-27386 GCA_004026665.1 Murina feae | reverse complement strand
CTTTCTTTGAAATGGAAACATCTTTTCTAATGTCAGTGGTTGTTCAATATTGGGAGATGAGATGATATCAGAAATCATTTTCAATCTTTGTCCATAATGTTCAACCAGGTTAAGGACCAACTACTAACTTATACCATAGCAAGGATCAAGGGTTCTTCTTTATTGCTTTAACCCTGAATTGGTGGGCATATAAGGAATCACACACTTTTAGAATCTCCAAGGCTCTAAATTTAAATGGTACTAATTTGTTAGTCTCTGATCATCAGATCCCCACTATCTCATCAGTTGTGACTGTTTCCTTGTCCTGATCCTGAAACAGAGGATCACTGATTTATTTATTTCGCATAGTTCCTGTAAGTGCCTTTCATTCATGTCATGGGTTGAACAATCAACCTTCAGAGGTAAATGTTTGAAGGTGTTCTAACTTATGAATATACTAAAGAAATAAAAGGAATCCATTAAAAGTAAAAATCTCCGTTCTAAGGTTAGCTACACGATTATTTATTTTGCATTGGAATTCTCAGACTCATTTATTAAATTATCTAAAATATGAAATTTGCTTTAATCATTACAGAACCTGTGAATTTTAGTACAGGTTATTCCACAAAATGGTGCATGGATTAACTTTGCATACCTACATCACTTCTCAAAAATTTCAGAATTAGAAGTGATTGGTTCCTTATAGAAACAGTGAGCTCATTTCAGGAATATTGAGATGCCCTCTCACTGGTCTGATGCTCCCTAATGACAGAGATTTTTGATTTGCAGGGTAATGATTCCCCTGACACTCCCTGGAAACGAGCTCATGAAGACTGTCATCATGGAGATTGAGATGCCAAGTGCCTGCCCTTCGGGTGGGTTGACCTTGTGATGCGAAGGCCCAGAATTAAAGGTAAACCCATAACTTACTTCACTTCCATTTTTAAATTGGAATTTATCCACGTTATTCAATGGCTTGATTAAAGGCTACTGGTCTAGGTACTACCTGATTCTCTCTGAATTATTTTCATAGCTTTCCTGGCATTGGGCCTGAGTTCTTGTCCATATTGAAATCTTGGATTTTGCATTGCTTGCTTGTCTTTGTCTTGCTTTAATAAGTCTTAGCAATAACATTTGTTTAATAGCCTCCTGAATCCGTGTTTTATTTCCCCTAAAAGTATGGTCAGAATGGACTCCTTTCACATTGGGACTGACGGAAGGATATCTGGAGGAGATACGCTATAAATAAATGATTAGCGAGTGAACCCCAGAGCCACAGAAGTCAGAGCACAGCTTGCAGCTGCTTAAATGCCTCTTAACCTAAATTGCTTGTATGGAAAGGGATGGTCTATCCAACCTCCAAACCACCAAACCACAGGTGTAAGTCATGCTCTTCTATTATTTTTCTATTCAAATAGATTCTTTGGGGTTCTAGAAAAATACCAGGAAAAGCATTTACCATGTCACCAGTATTTAGGTGAGACATTTTAGGGTTGGCAGCTCTTCTCACTTCCTTTCCCCTCAGTAGGCTATGGCAGGCATAAATCAGTTCAAACTATTTCTGGGAATTTACATGCTAACTGTTCCTCATCAGGGGCTTAAACCATTTTCATGCTAAGCACAGATTCATCTTTCTCTGGCCTTTCTACCTGTGTACCCCTCTGAAATATTCCAATTATAATGGTCTCCCTACCCCATGGATACATTCCAAGTTCCCCAGTGGATGCCTGAAACAGCAGATAGTACCGGACCCTATATATACTGTATTTTTTTTCTATACAAATATACATATAATAAAGTTTAATTTGTAAATTAGGCCCAATAAGAGATTAACAACAATATTATTATTAACAATAATAATCAAAGAGAGTCATTAGAACAATATACTGTAATAAAAGTTACGCGGATGGGGTCGCTCTCTCTCTCTCAAGATAGCTTACTGTGCTGTACTCACTCTTCTTGTGACGATGTGAGATGATACAGTTCCCATGCTATGAGATGGAGTGAGGTGAATGACTCGGACATTGCGACTTTGCCTTAGGCTATTGTTGACCTTCTGGACCTGTGTCACCAGCACTCCCCCTCTTCTCTTTGACACATCCTGATCGCCAGCATCCCTGATGCTTTGGGACCGTTGTTAAGTACAACGAAAGTGACTAGAATGCAAGCGCTGTGATACCATGCCCGTCAGCCACTCTGATAACGAAGAAGGCTTGTCTGATGGATTTGGGAGACCTCCGGTTTGCCTTTTGAGTACGCTGGCATGAGAAATGTGATGTTCTTAGTTGTCAGATATCTTGGGAATTTGCATATTGGCAGCCTTGCAACATCTGGTGAGCAAGTTCATTGCTGGACTGCATGTGGGAGGGTCATTAAGTCAACTGACTATTACCCTAAAAGGTGCCCATTGTAGAGAGCGTGCTGCCCCTTCCAGGTAACCACCATCACAAAGAGCCACCAACAGTGGTCCCTAGTGCTTGCTGCTCGCTACATATCCTGGCAGCCAAACAGAATGTGATTTTACCTGTGTGTACTGCGAGGAGTGGTAAACCCCACCATGGCTCTTCAGAGATTCTGTTAGTTGTTGAACAAGTTGGCTCTTTAACGGTTGTATTATTCTCAGATGGTGCCAATTGATGGCAAGTGGTTGGAGGATGTGGTCCTCACTCAAGTTGTATCTCAGAGCACGCAAGATAGAGTTTTGAAATGGAATCGTGTCAGTTGCCACTCAGAATTACTATGTGCCCATTCAAAAAAGTAAGCGCCTCTGTGCCAATGATACTATTCCCTGAAACACTAGAACGGATCTTGGTGACGTTTCCCTGCGTTTTGTTTTTGACTCACATTATTCAATAAGTAAGATGATGTATCTTGAAATAGTATATAATAGCAATAAGTTTGCTGTAAGTTTTTATCAGTCTCATTCCTTTCACATTCGGTCCATGTTAAAGTTTTAAATTTGCTTCTAGTACATCATGTTTTCGCATCTTCTCAGCTACCATAAGAGTCCAAGAGTTTCCACCTTGCAAGTGAGAAAGCCAATATCCTGGACGACAGTCCTGGGGGTCAGATCTAAAGAGGTACAAAGTGATAGGACTGAGACACCATCCCACATCTTCCCACGGGTCTAAGGGAGTGTTCAGACTCAGCGCCGCCCCCTGCTGAAGAGAAAACCGTGAGAGACAAATGACTATAATTCCAGATCTCTGCCCAAGAAACACCAGTGATTAAAAGAATTCCAGCAAATATGAGTGGATGGCCAAAGGCGCCAGACCTGGTCTCAGACGCAGGAACAAGAGAGGCGATTCTGCAGCGCACTGAGGTTTTGCTCTGCGCTACACGTCAGCGGTGCCATTGTTTAATTTTCTTAGTCAAAGCCATTCATCTTCCAAGGGGATCAAATACGCTGGTGGTGAAACACCGGATGTGCAACTCAGTGGGGGCGGAGGATGGTGGGCGGCCTTCGAGGTAAAGGAGGAAGAGCCTGGAACCCCAGGCTTGTGAAATGAGTTGCCTTAATCCCCATCCAGGACTTCAGGGAAAATACCGTTTTTCAGACAAAATGAGAAAGAGCGATGCAGGCTTGCCCTCCAGCAGCCCTGTGCACGGGGGATTCCACACAAGGAAATGGCGTCCCCTTCCACCCAAAGACCCATCTCCATGTCAAAGGCAGATCCCTTCCTTCTCCCAAGGTAACCGGTAGTGTGGCTGCTGCGAGTTACCAGGCGCTGCTTCTAGAAGCACACCTTCGCAGCCGCTCTGGACCAGCCATTTCAAGAGGTGTGAGAAGCCAAAATGCACACAAATTACTTGATTCTACCCCCCTCCCATACACAGAAGCACTGTGTGTTGTTAGGGTGACTGGAGGACACGGGTGCTAATACGGATTTCCTCTCGGAAGACTCCACTAGGGCCTGTGTTCATGGTGAGAGTGGGAAATACTTTGGATTGCTTTCCAGATCAGAAATGGGGAAGGTTTTCACATAAGTGCGATGAACTCTTGCACTGGCCACACCTCCACTCCCTGAAAACAGTATCAACAGTGTCAGTGCGGGTTCCTGGAGGCCCTTCCTCCGATCTATTTGGGTCAATGAGGTGATCTCCTGCCCCAGTGCACACATCCAGACACACTTTGAAGAAGTTGGGAGAGGAAATCTAATTTTTTTTTTCTTACCAGAGACTAAATTATGTAGAAAAGACTATTTTTAAATCAGAAAGGACTAAGATATTATTATTGTTATTATTTTAATTTCTTGCCTGAGGATATTTTTTTATTTTCTTTCTTTTCTTTCTTTCTTTCTTTCTTTCTTTCTTTCTTTCTTTCTTTCTTTCTTTCTTTCTTTCTTTCTTTCTTTCTTTCTTTCTTTTTAGAGAGAGGAAGGGGGAGAGAGATAGAATCATCCATGTGAGAGAGAAACATTGTTCGATTGCCTCCCGTACTTGCCCGGGATGGGGATTAAACCTTCAGCCTTTTGGTGTATGGAACACTCCAACCAACTGAGCCACCTAGCCATGGCTAAGATATTCTTGATTAGCAAGTGATATTATTATAGCCCCCTCCCTATTATGAAAGTACAAATCCTACATATAATTCGGATTGTCATAGCCTAACATCTCGTGGATACTTTGAACATTTGACTATCTCTGAGAAACTTGCTGAAAAAATATTGGCCGACCAAACAGTGAAAGATGCTAGTTTTATAATGGGAAGGGCATTTGAATGCAGACTAATTTTTAAAGTAAGGTGACCAGACATCCTGCTTTTGGCGGGACAGTCCCTACTTTTAGCAGTTGGTCCCGAGTCCCGCGGTGTTTTAAAGAAGTCCCGATTACTCTTTGTAATATTTTAAGTAATAATAAAAAAAAAGAAAAAGAAAAAAAAAAAGAACCCCCCCCCCCCCCCCCCAGTCAACGGTGTACTGCTTTAAATCTGGTCACCTTATTTTAAAGGGTCAGTAAAAATGTGAATTTATAACTGAATTTTTCGTGTACCCTCACTTTTGTTCCCTGAATAATTGTGGAAGTTCTGGGAAAGACTACTTGGAAATGGAAATATGCTATATTGGGTTGGGATAGGAAGTAATTTATTATAAGCTCCCACCCAACATAAACATCCATGTGTCCACAACCGTAAGCCTTGTTCAATTATTCTTATTACTGATATTGTTTATTCCACTCATAAAGATTGAAATGGTGAAATTTCCTAAGTTAGGATTCCCTGGTTAAATCACTTATGCAGGATTTTTTTTCACCCGTGAATGAGCTAAAATCCTCTCACCCACTGCCTGTTAAATCTTTATGATTCATTCCAGTCCCGAGACTGCCATTGACGTCAGTAGAAATCCTTGATATGAAATGAAAATATATAAAAAAACAATACATCTAAAAGGACTCTGTGTGTTCGTGTTTATAGTAGGTTACAGAGGTGCATACAGGGCTCTTTGCAAATTGGTCTACTTAAATAAAATGTGTGCTTGCGCTTGTGCAAATATAGTTTACTTGTAAGATGAATTAAGTACGATTAAGAAAAGAAACTTGTAGTCGCTCTAAGTACCTCAACTTTTCCTCATTTATTTTTCCAGACTATCTTCTCTACCCATGGAAACATTTTCCTCATGGGGTCACATTCACATACTTGTTTGAAACTGGCCAAAGACTTCCCCCTGAAGAATACAATGAGGTGTTTATACTGACAAATCCAAAATTAAATGAGATGCTACAACATGGCTTAGCGTTGAACACATTAATTTTGGAGAAGAACTAACCTCCCCTGAAAAGAACTTATAATAGTAGATGACTTGCTTTTGCAAGGATGAGGGAGAACTATAAATTTGAGAGATAGATTATATTTTCATGATGCTGATTAATTGAAAGATAACATGAGGGAGGAACAGAATTTTTAAATGGTGGTAATGTGACACTGTTGAAGATTTAAAAAAAAACACTTCATTTATTGTTAAAGATAAAGGGACATCTCAGGATGTCAAATGTGTTTGAATTTTCTAAGCCCTGTTTTTCTATAATCTTAATGAACTTAAGGTTGTTGTCCATGTTCTGTCTAATATTCAGTTAAGCCTCTTTTTCTCTGTGGTCCAGGAAGCTACTCAGCCTCTCTGAACATCAGCGCCCTTAACTATGCAGATGAAGATATCACTGTGTACCTCCCAGGGTAATTGGGATGATTGCGTGAGCAGTGCACGCAACACATTCCGTGTGTTAGCATATAGCATGCCAAAATTAACTAGCTGTGTCTAGTCACATTTCCAGACCTGGCCATGGAGTGTGTTTCTCCATCTCTCTGATAAATAATCTAAAAATGCTAATGCACCCTCTGGCAACTTATTTTAAGAATCACATTGTCTCCATCATCTGAATGCGTCCAAAAAAAAAAAAAAAAAAGCCATTTCCCTTTAAATGCAATGCCCAGATAATTGTCTCCATTTCCTATTAGTGGAACCTACTTGGTTTCAGTGACAGCCAGCGTCTGCAAACCAGAGGCCGGCGGCTCCCAAGACAAGTTGGTAGCTAACCTGTTTCACATGTGGCAACCACAATTACATTTCATACTGGAGCCTGTTTGCTTTCTTTGCCTGCCCCAAACGGATTCCACGGTAGCTGGGAACTTGCAAAATTATTGCCAGTTATAACCAGAGGAAAAAAAATGGATTGCGTTGAACTTCATTACAGCGAACGCACTTGTATCAACAGGGCCTGGCATGAAGTGGGACGGTTGCCGAACTCCATCGGCCGACGTCCACGTCTGGACTGTTACGTCTCCTGAATCCAGATCGTCTATCGATCCCATTTCTGTGGTCTCCTGGCTCAGGCGGCTATCAAGTAGGAGACTGAAGGCAGAGCAGGCACGGGCCATGAGTGAGATGCATCTAACAGACCTGGCTTGGAGCAGGCCCATCAGAGGAAGTGAGGGGTGGCAGGAAGAAATAGCGTGTCGCAGAAGTCTAGGCAGACAGGGGAGATGGGCACGTCAAATAGATGATTAAGGGCCCTAGCAGGTTTGGCTCAGTGGATGGACTGTCAGCCTGTGGACCGAAGGCTCCTGAGTTCCATTTGGATCAAGGGCATGTACCTTGGTTGCAGGTTCCTCCCCAGCCTGGGGCGCTGGTTGGGGCTCCTGCAGGAGGCAACTATTCCCTGTGTTTCTTTCACATCGATGTTTCTCTCTGTCTTTCCCCCCACTCCGCTCTCTAAAAATCAATGAAAAAATATCCTCCAGTGAGGAATAAATAAATAAATAAGGGATCACTACTGAGCAGAGCTGAGTGGTAATTTTAGTTCAAAACCTTTATCTTCTCCACATCTTTATTCCTCAAGCAATTATTGAGTAAACCACTGAGTTTTGGCATAGGCTCAAGCAGCGTTCCTCAGGCTCAGCGCAAGGGAGTCAGATTCGGGGCCAGATAATTCTTTTCTAAATTTCTTCTGGGGAAGAGGGGTTCTTCTGCACTGTGGAATGTTTAGCAGCACAAAAAGCTGTGAGACAGAACATTAACGGGCCACTCCCCACTAGACGCACTTAGCAACCCCCACCGCAGCTGTGTGAACCAAAAATGTCTCTGGTCATCGTTTACTATAACCAGGGGTAAACCCTCCCCCATGGAGAATCACTGGATTAGACAGATAAAAAGTACTGTCCCTGCACCAGAATCTTTAGAAGAGCTTTCATTTGGAACTCTTGTTTTTTTTAAAAAAATATTAATTTGAGAGAGAGAGAGGAGAAAGAAACATAGGCTTGCCTTTCCATACATTTTTGCACCGACTGGTTGCTTCCTGTATGAGCCCTGACCACGGATTGAACCCAAAACCTTGGCATAAGGCACTCCACTGGCCGAGCTACCCAGCCAGGGCCATTTGGAACTATTGGATACAAATGCTTGCACGTCATTCTGGATGCACATTCTATCTAGAAAGCTGTCTGATGAAAACAGGCAAATCCTTGTACTCCGCGATCCTTTATCTCTACACCTAAAGTATTACCAGGGAAAGTACATTTACAATTTAGAGATTCTCCCTTTCTCTTGCTAAACTTACACCGGTAATTTTCTGAACTGAAGGCTCTTGGCATATTGGCTGGTGGGAAGGGGGTAAAACACGTGACATGCCCTGGCCAGTTTGGCTCAGTGGATAGGGCGTCAGCCTGTGGACTGAAAGGTCCCAGGTTCGATTCTGGTCCTGGGCATGTACCTTGGTTCGGGCACATCCCCAATTGGGAGTGTGCAGGAGGCAGCTGATGGATGTTTCTCTCTCATCGATATTTCTAACTCTCTATCCCTCTCCCTTCCTTTCTATAAAAAAATCAATAAAATATATTTTTAAAAAAACACACGTGACGTAACCAGAGAACATGGAAAGCTGAACTTCCAGGATGTTGACTTCGTATGATTCAGCGCTTCCCCAGAGGTGAGAAATGACTTGAGTAATTGAAAATAGAAAGGATAGGAAGAGAATCTGATTCAAGAAGAGTTGAATGCTTATCCAGTGTGGCGCAGTGGTTGCGCATCGATCCAGGAACCAAAGGGTCACCGTTTGATTCCTGGTCAGGACACATGCCCGGGTTGTGGACTCCATTCCCAGTAGGGGGGGCAGTGTGCAGGAGGCTGCCCATCCAAGATGTTTCTTTGATCGATGTTTCCCTTTTCCTCTCCCTTACTTTATCTCTGAGAAATATTACATTTATAAAAAGAAGAGGAAGAGCCTTATAGTTGCATTCCGGGAGGACAAGAGAGAAATCCACATGTTGGGAAATGATAAAAACTAACTCTACAGGTACGAACCTTGTGACTCCCAAGAAACTGAGCCCGCAAGTTCATCAAAACACCTCGACACTTTGTTGTCTCGGCCTTGACTTAGAACAGCCCCCAAAGGAAACACCCCACACAGGACATGGACGGCTCCCAGGGAAGCTCCATCGTCATTTAAGTCTCCAGCCCTGATGTCCCTTCCCGCGTGGAGGGGAAACCCGACCCTGACTGTGCTGAACTTGCGGGGCAGTTCACACGAGAGGCCCCGTTGGAGGCTAACCGTATCTGACACGTAAAGTAAACACAGGTTTGCAGCCTGTTGGTTGCAAGAAGCAGGACCTGCAAGCTGAGAAGCGGGCCCACAGGCCCTGGGTCCTGGGAGCCGGCTCTCCGTTATGATTAATGAAGAAGTTGAACCGCACACACGGCGGCCCCTGCTCTGAGGGTGGTTGGTGGCCGTCTGAAGCGTTCAGCACACAAAGCTATAAAACAGAACATTAAAGGGCGCGAGGGGCTTGAACAGACCTCCGAGGGCAGGGAGGGGGGGCTGGTGGCAAGGTGAGTTCATTTGTTTTTATTTGCGGGTTTCATTCCAAGTGGTGATGTTTGGTTTCGCCTCCAGACCTGGGGCAGGGAGGAGATATGCCCCATGAAGCAGCGAAGGACCTTCCCCGGGCACAGCTGCGCCAGGAGATGTGTGTCTGAGCTCCAGATGCTGGTGCAAAACTCCCAGCTTCCCCCGGCTTGTCGTGAGGAAAAGTGGGGTGAAGGTTGGTGAAAGCTCCTGGGTCAGGGGCCTCTGCAAACGGGAGCTCACAGCGGGGCAGACTGGGGCCAGGACACCCTCCAGTGCAAAGATAGCCCAGCTCCTTCCAGGCGCTGCCTCCAGCTGAGCCAGGGCCTCTGGCAACCGACCTCGCTTAGCCAGATCCTGGGGGAGGAGAAAGTTATTCAAACGCCGTAACACATTCATGCTAGACCTTTATTTCAATAAACACACCGCAGCGGCGTGCCAGTGACCCTGAAGGTGTCTAATGAGGACAGGGAAGCGGGGAGCAGGGGCTCTCAGACGTGCTGGAATAAGGCACCATGAGGGGTGTGAGGCCCACACCACAGTGAGCGCACAACACAGCGGGGAGGCAGAGAGGCCCTTCCTCATGGAAAGGCTGACAACTTCCTGTTGGGCTCAGATCACCCAACGGATTGCTCCTTCTAGAACCTCATTCGAAGATGGTAGTTCTTCAGAAAGTTAGTGAGGAATGTCCTCTTTTCTCAAAAACAGACTATTTATACATGGTTTTCACTTCGATGACACATGATAACCACGCTTTGTTTGCATGTCATTTGCTCTTCCCCAAACTGGAACCTTGGGCATTAGGATCATTTCCTGATTTTTATTGTATCTTCCTTGCGATTTTTTTCTTTTTTTTTTTTTAAAAATCGAATTTATTGGGGTTATATTAGTTAATAAAATGCTATAGGTTTAAGGTGTCTACTTCTATAATATATCATCTGTATATTGTATTGTGTGATAAATGGCGAAGGAAAGAGGCATGACTGGGGGCGACAAATACCCATTTTTCCTTTGTAAAGTGCCTTTTCTTTAGATTTAATCATCTGTGTCTAACCATTTTAGGTGCTGGCTGACTGTTCTCTCCGTATTATTTGACTTTGGTCCTGAAACGAGTCTAGAGCATGATTTATATTAATAACTTCAGACCTTATTTGATTTAATGACTTGGGGTGGATTGTAACCACAGGAGCGTTGTATGGGATCTGTAAGGATCCGTAATCTACTTCACTGTCATCGTTGTCCTTCCTGTGTACAGTGACTTCTGGGAGCAACCATCCAGACACCTACACTTAGAATGAGTTAAATCAGTTCTCTCAATCACAAGATAAGATCAGCTTCACTCGGAGGGTTGGGGTCGTGATGAGAGAGAAAAGGAGGTGGTGTTCCCGAAACCAGGTAACTTAGGTCCTAGATGTGAGTACTGAGAGCAGGTGTATCTGTACTAAGGATCTCAGTCATTCCAAACAGAGATGGTGCAGTAAGACACATAATTTGTCCCTCTTCCTCCCCTTGAATCCTTCAGTTCTTACACACTCAGTCACTTCTGGGTTTTCTGTCAGTGATGCACTCGGTGTGTTAAAGGGCGTAGACTGGAAAGTAGGCTGGATCCCACAGGGAAGCCGCTGTTCAGCCCAGAGAGAGTTTCACTTGCTAACTTTAGAGCTCAGCTGCCACAACCGAGTAAGTGAGATGGAATTAACTGCCTTGGAAACACAGGGAATTGATACGTAGGGAGATAGACGGAGATATAGAGATAGAGATTATGGAGATGGAGATGGCGAGAGAGAGTGCATGCTAGAGAGATCTAGAGAAAGATCTAGCGAGAACACAAGAGCACTAGAAATATCTAAGGAGAGAGAGAGAGAGAGAGAGAGAGAGAGAGAGAGAGAGAGAGAGAGAGAAAGACACTACACTCCTTGGTCTGATATTGGTGGAGTAGCTCAGGCCCGCAGGACGATGCTTGCAGCTGGTAAATATTATATGATTTCCTAAAAAATGTGTGGCTCTGCTTATTTGTGTTAGTACAAGGCCAATAAAAAATTTTTCGAAGACAGTAAGATGAACGTATGAATCTGAAAGCAATTGATCATAACAAATTCAAGAAGTCCCAAATAGAAAATGTACCTCCTTCATGTAGTTAATGTTCTACAAGTTAATGCTTGGAGACGCACAAGCATTCCAATAAGCTTTGCATTTGCTCAGCTTTTCCCCTGCCACTTCCTGCAATTAGACTCTCCAAAAGGAAGTGATTTTCATGCTTGTTAGGAACCTTCCTGTTTGATTTATTTATGTGTATTAGTACTTTATTTTATTTATAGGGCTCTGATAGTAAACAGTGTGGGGCTCCCGCATCAATGCTATCATAAGAGCACAGCAGAAAAATGCAAGGCTCTTGAATTGAAGCAAATATGTATGTATCACATTTGTGCCAAGTTTTCCTGTCAGAGGGAATTCCTCAGTTTACAGTCTACAAGAGTAAGTATGTCTAGTTAGCAAGGAAGGGGTTCGATGAAGAACATCTTGTTATGAAACTTACCAATAAAGTGAAGGTTGTAAGGATCCCAATACATGGGTTCTTATAAAAATATGTAATGACCTAATACCTTGGAATGCTATCAAGAAATATCTCTGACATAAATTCATTTGGACTGGGTCATCAATCCCCATTGTTCGATAGAAGTGCAGAGTGTAGATGATCCGTTATAGAGCTGGGATAATTTCATGCACAAGGCTCACAAACTAACAGAAAGGGGGCAGAATGTATATTGTTACTCACCTAGCCGACTCTCTGAAGGAATTAAATTCACACTTCCGAAAGTATAAATACCAAGACCTGCACCTTACACTAAGGAACGTATACATCCTTAGAACAGAAGGCATCGTAAAGGCAACTCCAGGGGAGAAAACAGTGAGGTAGAGAAATTTGGGGCCACTGGGTCAGGAGGAATGAATTCATTTGTACCATTTAAATGTGAGGAAAGGGATTGCTAACTCTTGGTGGTCTGGGTGGGCTCAACGTATCTGGTATCCATTAAGATCCAAAATTTACTCGAACCTACAGATTAATTCTCCTGCAGGAACTGAGGCAAACCAACAGCAGCTGAAAGTTAATCAAGCACTGATCTCCCCAATCCCCCTAATCACAGCCAGCTGTGAGTTCCAACCTTTGCACCGAGGCTCCCCGGGGCCGTTCTTCGGGAGCCCTGGAGTGAGCACCCTCAACGTTTGAAGGGCAAGAGAGAAGTTAATAAAATAAAACTTAATGCCTTCAATCCAGGACCTGAAGAACAGGATCGGGATAGTCCACAGCGTTCTCTGGATTCATCTCTTTCCTCTTTCCCAGCTGCCCACCCCTGGAAGGCATCTAATTCCTTTCAAATGTTTTCTGGGAATCCTTTAGGTAAAAGGCTGGTACATTTGGGGGTAGTTGGGTCTTTGTCCATTGGGGAACCTCTACTTGACGCAGGAGAAGTGATTGTTTATACTGCCTCAGTACATTTTTTAAAAAATGTTATCGGTAATGATAATGGGATTTTGAGGTTTAATAATAAAATGTTCAATAAGATGAACATCCTTAGCCTAAGCGTAAAGAAGTCAAACGTATTTGGGGTACACATATCTGAGCTCAGCTAGTTAGTAGGTAATCAGTAGGCTTGAATTATTTTACCAATAAAGCCATAACATTTGCAAAGGCGCTTTCCATAAGGTGGGTGGTTTTGCCGTTTTACCTTTGGTTTCTTGACGTTATAAATACATGGTAACGTGACAGATGAAGACATGTGGTTACCCAGCTTGTCTTCCTGTTGTCTGTTCTCAGCCATAAGGCCTGGTACCTGCACGGCCCTCCCTCTGAGCTACCTCCCTTTCCCTGCGGCATAACTTTCCTATAATTCAGCTCAAAAACGTGGGTCTCCCCTCTCTGTTGACAGAATTGTGGAACTATTTGTGCATGTCCTTTTCCAAGTATCGTTCAGTATCTCTGGATTTCTGTCTCCTTGGGGGTTCCCCTTAGCCATGTTTGGCACACGTCTGAGTTGGGACTCCTGGTGCAGACAGCAAAATACCACAATGGATATAAGTGGTATTTTGGATACCATGTATCATTTACTGTCTGTTTCCAGAAGTATGAGTCTGTTTCCATATTTTATCTACTAGACTAGTCTTCCTTCAATCATTAAAATATCCCAGAATTCACAAAAGCATCATGCAAGCATGCTCTGAGCCCCTTAACCATCCACTGCGATTTAGGATTAAATTGTAAAATGAAGTGAAAAGGAATAAATAAATGGGTGTCTAAGGTAACAGATGATAAAAAGATAGGTTAGAATTCCTAAGCTTACTGATTATGTTAACATATCTGAACTTTCTGTGAGCGGATGATTTAGGCACAAACTTTTAACCTCTATCTTTGATTCACCCACTTTATGATTGTAGCAACAGAAGGAACATACAAGAAAAGAAAGGAGAGCATCATTGTCTGATTTAGAAATAAGGGGGTGCTTCTCTCACTTCTTATACAGTCATTTCAAGGAATTACTCAATCATATCGAAATAAGAAAAGATAGCTCCGCGAGCCCATAATTCACTGACCAGAAGAGTGTTGATTAAACTGAAATTACACAGAAGACACGACTCCAGTAGAACCACATCAAAACCTCCTGTCTCTAAGCTGCAAAGTTCATGGGGGCTGTGGCAGGATGTGGGACCATGGGTCAGCCACAAATCCAGGGCCTTGCCAGTATTTTGGAAAGTTCTCCAGTGCAAGAGAATTGGGAGGCGGGGCGAGAGCCCACAGAACACGTGCTCCTGCTTTGCATTTGACGCAGACTGAAGGGGTAGGCCAAGCCGGGGCCTTGGGCACACCTGTTCTCAATCATAGATGCCAGGCCTGGCAGATAATGAGGGCAGAGCCCCAGGAATCCTTGATGGCCACAGCAAACCAGTACTAGTAAA
Organism: Murina feae; assembly: GCA_004026665.1. Classification (NCBI taxonomy): domain Eukaryota; kingdom Metazoa; phylum Chordata; class Mammalia; order Chiroptera; family Vespertilionidae; genus Murina; species Murina feae. The sequence goes on along the minus strand of PVJC01004658.1, from coordinate 13,121 downwards.
AAATCCTGCAGAATCTCCCGATAGAGTAGACACGTTGGAAGAGTAGAGCAAAACATAATCTAATATATATATTTTTTAAGAGCAGCATAATACAGAACTCTGAGTCAGGTTGAGAGCTTGAACATAACAGATTTGCCTCATTTTCTTCCCCAAATCCCACTGAAATGCTGGTAAAACTATTTCAAAATAGCGAATCCATAGTTGTAGGAAGAGTGAAGGATGAAGGGTACCATCGGTGATTTAAAAAATCCAACACTCTTTCAAAGCGGTGTAGTTTAGACACATAAACTAAAGCAAAACCTGAAGCTGAGCTGGTGTTCTTTCCTTCAAGATGCCAGAGAAGCTGGTGGCAAGGTGCCATCAGGGCTGGGAGGCAGTAGGCACTAGAGTTCTTGAGAGGACAGCTCCCTGGGCAAGGCCCTTCTTCTCCTCCAGGACAATGGAGCAGGTGGCTGCTGCTTTTGTGCACAGCTGGAGTCCCCCAAACACCTCCTAGAGCAGGGGCAGGCCTGGTGGGAAATTTGGGCCCGGAAGAAATTCATAGCAGAAAGTAGGCCAATTCTCTACTTTCCAATAGAACAATAGAAAAAGGTAGTCAGACAGAAGTGAGTAACATAGAAGGAGCCCCCTGCAGAGTGCATTAGCATCCTGGTGCTGCTGTAACAAATCACCACCAGTGGCATAAAACAGCACAAATGGATGTAACCTGACAGTTCTGAAAGACAGGCATCTTCAACAGGTTTCACTGAACTGAGATTGAGGCACCAGCACTACACAACACTTGCACTTTGGTGATGTGCATCGAACATATCCTGGTGAAAATCTCCTAATAAGATATTTCTATTTTGTGATGCTTTTCTTGACATTCCAGGGTAGTTATTTAAATGTTGCATGCATTTGGTTTAATGTCAAGATTTTCTGGATAATGTGGAACCAAATAAAAATACAAGGCTAGAGAGTAGAGCCGTGTAGGTATCATTGCCACTGTCTCTACAAACTGTGATTTCAGAGAAGTCCCTGTTTATCAAAGTAATCTCATAGTTCCCACTGAATGATTTAGTAACAATCGGAGGTTGTTACTAAGCATTAAGTTTGTAAGATGAATATACTAATGAAATACATGACTTGTTTCATATATTAAGATTTCAAGTAGGATTATGTGTAAAATATGTTTTCCTGTGAATAATTTGCCAATCATGGAGCTAGCATAGGTCTTAAATAAATATTCAATTTTTGCTTTATTAAAAACTCTAAAAGATTGTTGTTTTTATAAGAAAATATTTTTTCCTTTAATGTTGCAGAATTCATATAATATGTTTATACATTCAACTTCAAAATTTAGCTTCTTTTAATTCCACCCAAAATAAGTAGAAAAGTTGGGTGTAAATGTGAATGTAAGTATATTAAATCATGTTGATTATGCCAAATCTATAAAATATAGGGTAGTTATATTACATTACTTGTAACGTGAACAAAATGAGTAATTTGGATGATTTAGCGAACCTACTACACGTGCAATATCTGTCTGCAAATTTTTCTAAAAAGTTGCCAAAACCTAGTTATGTCATTTGTGGAATCCTATAATTATCTCCCGGATCCCCTTTCAAATGGCCTCTGGCTACATGCTCCATAAGGACTGCTTCTATTTTGCACAAATGCTTATTAATAATAGCAAAATCATGCAGTTTTCTCCATACATCAAAAATCTCAAAGAGGTCAGGGTTATCAGTAGTGAATCATCAGCTCGTTGAAATTGATGGACGTGCCCCTTGATGGTAACAAAGTCCCTTTTAAATGGCTGGCAGCTCTCTGTATTTGTAGTCAAGAGGAGTTAAAGCCATTACCCTAAATTACTTCCTCTTGGAAATGCTACAGTATTATATTTTATATCATTGAAATTATCCTCTGCAGCTGTAAGCATATTATGTTTAACAATTTGGAGCTGTAGCTGGGCACAGAGCTTGATTTGCTCTTTACAGCTCTGTCCAAGCTCAAGTTGAGGAGGGGATGGCAGTGCTCACATGTACATCCAACCAGTGTCTCCAATGTGCCATTTGCTTCCCTCTGACCCAGCAAGGGCTGATCTCTTCTGATCAAATATGCCCTGAGAACTGGAGAGAGAGAAAAATGGCACCAATAAACAAATAAGCTCAGATCCCACAAAAATCTTTATTAAAATTACTAGTGGCCCAATGCACAAATTTGTGCACAGGTAGGGTCCTTGGCCTGGCCAGCAATCGGGACAATCTGTGGGGCAATGATCTTTAGGGCAATGACCTGTGGGGCAACCGGTAGGGCACTCGGGACCCCCAGCTGGCACCTGCCTTGGCTGGCCTGGCACTGCCTACTGGCCAGCTCTGCCCCCCCACAGCCACACTGGTTGGGGCCTGCGAGCTGGGGGCAGGCTCTAGACGCTGGGAGCGTCTGCCCACTGATGGTCACTGGTCATTCCTTCTGTCGTTCTGTCATTCCGTCGATTTGCATAGTAGGATTTTATTATATGAGATGATTGGAGAGCCAGGCTGGCATGGCTTAGTGGTTGAGCATCAACCTATGAACCAGGAGGTCATGGTTTGGTTCCCAGTCTTTAAGATGTAAGAAAGCTGTAGAATAATCATCATGTGGCCCTCATTTTAAAAAGTGTGAAAAATGTTACATTTAGAGAGCATAAGATTTGGGTGTGTTTTACTAAAACCCACTCACAATGAAAGTGCAATGAAGATTTTTAATGATGAACGTTCTAATTAGGACATTCCAGTCACCTCTCAATTTTGATCATTCTGGTTTTTCATACCACGCCGTAGAAAACAGCAAAAATCAAGTATTGGTTTGACGGGACATGTCGTCTATGCGTATCAAAGATCCATACACACAAGGACTTAAAAGTCAATACAACACTTGGCTGTGCAGGAGTGTGAACAGATCTGTTTATTCAGATGCACTTTCTTGGCACTTGACTTAATTTTTGACACTTTAGAGGAAAAACAAAAATAATCTTTCCTTTTGTGTAATGGAAGACATCAATGTTAAAATCCAAAATGCTTTTTATTTTCTCATCTTCGGATGATTTGGGCCCATATGTGAGTCAGTCTGTAATGTCCAATGAGCTCATGTTGTGTTTTACTGACCTTGACACAGCTTGACCATTTCTAGAGCCTGCACACAAATTCAAATAGAACAAAACATTCTTGTGTAATCTCTGGTGAACGTCGGCTGGCTAAGTCTCTTATGAGCGCAGTTATTTGCAATATGGGAAAAACAATTTTTCAAATGAACAATGGCCAGCGTCAACATAATTGCATTACATTCAGGCCAATTCGACTATTTTAACGTGTCGGTGAGAAGTGGAAAACCTTTGATGGTAAATGGAAACTGATTATGACTCTTTATCTTATAAACACATTGTGTTTATTAAGTCCCCATGGTTCTCTTAAGGGTAAGGAGAAGAGGATTATAGTTTCTTTTCATGCTAACAAAGCAATTTCTAGCCTGTACCAGAATACAGACACCTTTGGGGATGACATCCATTTGTGAATAAATGGAGTTCACAAGCAGTGAGGCCTGCCCAGAAGGTTGATAGAAGAATCTTCCTACTTAGAGCATAAGATGAATGTCTTAAGTGAGTGATCTATATTCTGAGGTTGCCAGAATGTGCCTTTTTTTTTAAAAAAAATTATTTTTCTTCCGAAAAATCTGCTTCCATTTATTTCAGGCAACTAGAAGACAATGTGGCAGAAGGAAAAGTTTAAGGCTAGGACTGCAGTGTCTTAGAGCTAATCATTTTCCACCCAATGCACACATGTAGCAGTGAAACATCCTGAAAATGTAAAACATCTTGCTTTTTTTAATAACCCCTTGTGGTATGTTTTTACTTTAGCAATAATTGTATTTTCTTTTTTGCACATTTTATTTAACAACATTGCAGGGCCAGATAATCGGTTCCATGTGTCCAGGGCACTAGCAAAGTGCCTAACGGAGAAACAATTAACTTTATTGGGCTCCTGTTATTGGCAGACACAGCCTTACACCCTTCCTCGTTCATGGTGCTGAGCCACATATGAGCTGCAAAGAATTTGGTGTCCTAAGTAATCACGCAGCAACCTGAATTGAGAGCCAAGATGTCATTAAAAAAAGAAAAAAGATTGTGAACTAGAAACAGAAGTTAAAGTCCATGACAAGATCAGAAGATAAAGTTCGCAGTTCGCTTTAGTTACCAAAAGTGCAATAATTAGTCCAGGGTATGTAGCCCATGATAGATGAGCAATTCTGGACTTTTGCAAAAGGAGAACGTGCAACAGGGTTTAAGGCAATAACAGTGCTCTAACTGTAATGCAAGCACAGCTCCTGGAGTTATAGGCATCGGAACAATGGCTAAATGCAGTTAAGCGCAAGGAGTAACATAGTTAGGTTTTATCAAACATTAACACTTGTACTGGAGAGTCCATAAAATTCTAATTGCCTTCTTCTGCAGAAAGCAGCCCCACGGGGTTCTTTATATACAAAGCAGCCCTGGCTCATGCCGTGAGACGTATGAGAAATAAGCCCTGCTAGCTTAGCTGCCATGGATGGGTCCAGGGGAGGTGCCCAAGTCACAACAAGTAGGTTAGACGTGCAGTAGGACAACCACCTCTGCAATGACTCTGCCCCAAACTCCACAATGTATTGAACAAAATGACCAGAACAAATTCACAAATTCTCTCTTTTAAAAAATATGTAGTTGACCTGGCTGGTTTGGCTCAGTGGATAGAGCATTGACCTATGCATTGAAGGGTCCTGGGTTCAATTCCAGTCAAGGGCACATGCCCGGTTTGTGGGCTCAATCCCTAGTGGGGGGCATGTGGGAGGCAGCCAGTCATTGATTCTCTCATCATTGATGTTTCTAACTCTCTCTTCTTCTCTGAAATCAATAACCATATATATATGGTTATATATATGGTTATATATATGGTTATATATGGTTATATATATATGGTTATTGATTTCAGACAGGAAGGAAGAGGGATATAGAAACATGAATAATGAGAGAGAATCATTGATTGGTTGCCTCCTGCACGCCCCTCACTATGGACACTATGGATTGAGCCAGCAACCTGGTCACTGAACTGTGACCTTCTAGCTCATAGGTCGACACTCAACCACTGAGCCATGCTGGCAAGGCCAAATTCTCTCTTAAGAGAGGTGAGGATGGGAGGTATGCTTGGGGAGGGACAGTCACTTGGCCTCAGATAGTATTCCTAAGTAAATCTGAGCTACCGGCCTGGCTCTCCATGAAACACCTACCATATCCCTGACATGGAATGGAAGTGTGGGCCCCCAGAGTTGGTTACCCTGCCTTCCGTGTGCCCTTGTAATACACTCCCTTCGTTGGAGAAAGGAGCTGGACAGCTCTTTTTGTCTAGGTCTACTTACTACACATTGTCTCAGAGCTTTCATCTGATCTTGGAAGATAAAATGACTTAAAAGAGGAAAACTCCTTTCCCAAAGGGAGTGGGTGTTAATGAATTGGAATGGACAAAAGTGTGGACTCTGAAGAAAGGAAACATGGAAGAAAGTCTATGGATGCGTTCTGCTCCTGGGGATCCTTAGCAGTTGTGAGCAGAACAAAACACTAAGCCACCTGGGAAACTTGGACAGCTAGAAGGTCGGCAGGTAGATGAGGGATAAAAGGGTGATGAAGACATCTTTCTTTATACTTTGCTTCCAGCTTCTTCCTCTTGAAGAACACAACCCACAGGACACTATATATATATATCATGTTTTATTTTTAAATTGTGATGGCCTTTTATTTTTTAATTATTTGTAACCTATGCTTGTATGTATGAAAGGATGACCCCGCTGAACTCTGATATGCTTGGAGGTGACCCAAGGATGATGGCTGCTCAGACTGGATTTAACTTTGTTTCTGATGTTAGGGAAAACAAACCTTGGGTGGATGAAATTATTTCAGGGTTAGATTTCTCTATGAATTTGTCTCAAATAGTTTGCACTTACCTATGTGTTGGGCTCATACTTGCAATATGATCACACATGAGATTTCTCACTTACCCTGTATCAATAGTCCATAATATTCCACAAATGAGATTTCCAAGTTATTGGCAACCGTGGGAGAATAAGGTTGGGATTGTCCCTCAAAAGAGAATCTTATCAAGCAGAATGTAGGTCGTTGGTAGCCTCCAAGGGCCACATCTTAGGGCTGAGGGCCACAGTCCCTCTGGGCCTATCCCAGACAAGGCCTGCATGTGGTTGGGTATCCCAGCTCAGCCATGCCTTTCAGATGTGGAATTCTCCCCACAAGTCAGCTTTCTCTGAGCTCCCCATCAGTGTGTCTGGGGCTCTAGCAGAGCTGCACTATAGCTTGAGCCTCTTTCCCAGCCTAAGCTCCTTCCCCTTTCTCCTTTCACAGAAGCCAGACCCATATCCAACGACTCCTAGTCTCTCCTCTTTTTATCCTTCTAAGGTGTTTCTCTAATACAGTCTTTCCTACCTTCTTCCATCTTGATATCTACTTCTTAGAGGACTCAAACTGATACTGTGATACTCAGGTACTCTGTTTCTCACTTTTTTATTGAATTCATTGGGGTGACATTGGTTCACAAAACCATACATATTGCAAGTGCACAACTCAACAAAACATCATCTGCACACTACGTTGTGCACCTATTGCCCCAAGCAAAATCTCTTTCTGTCTTCATCCTTCCCCACTTTGCCCACCTCCCCTAGCCCCACCACCATTCCATCTGGCTACCACCACATATGTAAGTATATGTGTGTGTTAGTTTAATCCCTTCACCTTCTTTCATCCAGTTCCCCTACTCCCTCCTCTCTGACAGCTGTCAGTCTGTTCCATTTATCCCTCCCTCTGTTTCTATTTTGTTGGTCAGTTTATTCTATTTATTAGCTTCTACATATGAGCGAGATCATATGGCGTTTGTCTTTCTCTGATGGGCTTATTTCATGTAGCTTTCTAATTTCTCTTAACTTTAAGAATTCTCCATCTGCAACTACATAAAAATGAATGACATCATCTATATTATCGACTAAACAATAGCTTTAAAATGATAGCTTATGTCACACTTAAGCTCAGATGGATTGGTATGGACTGATTTACAACTTGTAAAGAAAATATTTTAGGTGAAATATCTATCTAACTATATCTATCTATCTATCTATCTATCTATCTATCTATCTATCTATCTATCTATCTACCTACCTACCTACCTAATATGCAAAGTGTCCCTTCCAGAGTTCAATCCACCAGTTCAGTCACTCACCATGATGTGTGCTGCCCACCAGGGGGCAGCATGGAATGAAAGAAAGCTCCTCCCACTCCCGACCCCCGCTGACAGCGAGCAGCTGGGGAAGGGAGGCTGGCAGCCATTAGGGACCCTACCTGTGTATGAATTTCATGTACTGAGCCTCTAGTAGAATATATATTGACAACACAGAGTAGAAAGACCTAAAGTGTACAGTTAGGTAAAATGGTCCCTATCAGATACCAGAATCAGATATAACTTTCTCACCTCAGTGCTGCGCTGCTCTGCCAAGTAACTCATCTTCATTTGTGTGACACATTCTATTCATGAAAGTGACAAAATGCTTTATGTGTTATCTGTGTTTTCTAACATCATGTTATTAGACTTACACATGAAATATCACCACATACTCAGACACAGTGTCGTTTTCAAGCAATGATGTTCAATTTAGAGTTTCGGACACCATCTCTGTGGTAATACATCACTCAGGGAGTAACATCTCTCTGCTCAGAAACCATTAAAGTGGTTCCAGTTAGACCCAGGTTATAGCTGGCATTCCCTTCCTTCAGCTACTAGTAGAAATGCTTTCCAAAAAGTTCTCGTTAAGCATAACCCTCCCTCCAACAATCTCAACCCCTATCTGGAAAAACGATCTTGCCCAGACCTCTGTGATCCTTTAAACAAGAGAAACATGTCCTAAGTCTATCTCCAAATGAAGTGCCTGAACTAATTAAGCTATAAGATTCTTAAATTCTCTCAGTCTTCTCTTCCAACCACCCAGAAGACATTGAGATTTTTATAAAGAATGTCTTTACAGCAGTGTTGTGAACACAGGCATCTTTTCTTCTCCTTGGGGTCATGCAAGAAGGGAAGTTGATTTCATATTATATTTTGCACTCCATTGGTTTTGCCTCCCCGGGTGAGAGACCCCATTAGAACTAAACAAAAGACATCACTTCCATGAAGTGCCTATGAGTCTGTGTCTTTGTTGAGTTGTAGAAAAGACTGCCAGTGTGGGAAGCACGAATTCAGAGTGCCCAGTGAGAGGCTTGCCCTGGGGAGGCCAGCTCCGTAAATCATATCTGACAGCCTTTTGTTAAAGGACTTTTTCAGCTCGCACTGTGTCCCTCTGTACGGGCCCTAGTATACAACCCCACACGCCATACCCATCACCGCCACTGGAACCTGTGTTGGATGTTCGCTCATATGATGGTTCTGTGGGCTTAAAAGCACAGACTCATCCAATATTGACTAGCTAGGCAATGGATTACACTTTTTGCAAATAATTTTGAAAGCCTCTGAGGTCTTTTCTTTGGATTTGCGCTGCACTGATGATATTATTGTAAATGAATGTGCTGATAACAAGTTCTATAAAGGAAGGGAGAGAAATTGAATGGCACTGCTTTCCAGCCCCTATTCCCCACACCTTTTGAGAGAAATAAAATAGGCAAGAAATCATGCATGTTTTTTTAAAGACCAGAGAATCATGTCACCATGTTTATAAATCTCAATAGATGAAATTTTCAAGTTAGGGTGCCACCGTCTAATCTTAAATGGGTGAAGAAATGGAAATTGTCTCCTTGAATGATATCATTCTTTGCAGCCATGGAGATTAGGGACTTGCCTTCTTCTGGGTATTTGGGGAGATACAGTCACTCTATTATTCTATTCTTCCCCCAGTCCCACTTCTCATCCTTGGCTTCTGTTTGCATGGGGATGCTTGTACCTATTAGATTGTTTTGTTGTTTTGTACGTTTTCCCATACAAGTCATTTTCGCCTAATTTCCCATCATTTTAGCATCACCAAAGCCTTCAGAAATAGCCAACATTTTCATATTTGATCTATACATACAACCTCACTTTTTTTTCCTAAGAGCCACTTAAGAACAAGAATGTAAAGAATGGAAATTGTAAACCCTCTGATCTTAGACCAATGTGGGAAAGATATTTCAGACAGTTTCTCCAAAACATTATGCTCTTGTGGGAGAAAAACCATCAATATAGATGAAAGTTAGATGGTAATATTATAAGGTGATTAGTTCTTGGGCAGACAGGAGGGCTGTGGACACAATCCATGAGCCTGGTTTCCTGTGCCGATGGCTCAATGTCTCTATCAAAAAATCCTAATGCTGTAGTTTGCTCTTCTTTGAGCTTTTTATGTAATAAAAGTTGTAACAGTAAAATTGTACAGAAGCCAAAAGCATGCATAACAGATTGCTCTGATGCCAGATTGGCGAGGAGTGACTCATGTTGGAGTCTCTTGCACGAATTTGCTGAGTCCTGCATAACGAGTGATTTAGGTGTTGTCTCCGAAGGGAAGCCACGTGGATCATTGAGGCAATTACCTCGATAATTCAGGCAGAGAAATATTGTTATTAAGGGAAAATGAGTATCAGAGGCGTGTTTCTATTTTTCCTTAAACGATTCGTGCTTGCTGTCTCCAGTCATCTGATAATATAGAAAATACTTGCTTTCTTTTTCACTCCCAACAGTCTTTGCATATTGGGAGCTGACTTGGGACCGCTTCTCTGCGATCCAACATCAGGTCTCCAAATGGCCAGCTGCCCAAAATAAAAACTCTGGTACCCAAATGGAACGTTGAAAAATCCTGAATCTACCCTTAGCATAGCTGGTGTCGGGCAAGCCACTTAAACCTCTTATGCTTTATGGGGCTTTAGAATCACACCTGTCCTTCCCAACTCATAAGTACGTTACTGTAATCGAATGAGATAAACCACGTGGAGGTCACGAGTTACATGCCATGGAAATGTCACGTGTTTGATTGATTTAAAAAATACATTTGGGATTGTTGGATATCGTCAGTAACTCCCAAACTTTTGTTTTGAAACCATAGTCCCTGTCTCTCTGTCTCTATTAATACTTTGGCATTTGAATAGTCAAAGGGAATAAGAACGTGAAAATGGTGTGTACAATGCTCCACATAAAATACATGGGATGGTTGTGTAAAGCAGCCCCTGGACCACATTCTCCCTGCTGCCTGGTTGGGTAGATGCAGTTTGATTGGCCAGGAGCTATGCTTGTTCATTTGCATATTGTCACTGCTGCCTCCCTCTGCAAGGGCAAAGCTGAATGGCTGCCACAGAGACCATATGGCTCACAAAGCCACAACTACTTACCATTTGGTCCTTTAGAGAAAATTGTGGCCAATCGTGGGCTTAAAGGATTGACATAGGGACAAAGCCATTTTGTAGGAAATACCCTCAAATACTGTGCATATTTGTAGGTTACAAATATTGCTAAAACAATTGCAATTCGGTGAGAAAGTATATGATGTTACAGACACCCCCAAAACATGCGCGCGCACACACACACACACATACAAAGAAACAAACAAAAATGTGTTTGCCTGAAAATGCGAACCACATCTGACTACAGATTCAGTAACATTCAATGGCTTAAACATGCTGACACCCGGCCAGAATGATTCCACGGTGAGCAGGGTTTGCCTCCCAAACAAAACCAATTGCAGCTGTCACCCACTGTCACTTTGACTTAATGATGAAAAGAAAGATGATTGGTTTTGAGCGCTGGGAACACTGGAGATTTGAAGATAATTGTTATGAAATAATTCTGCCTGGAAAACGGGTAACAGTACATGATTTTTATTGTGTGCCTGTCAGTGCAGAAATCTGACTGTCAAGCTCACTTTCAACACGGGCACGAAGAACAGGAGCTTTGCCTGGGCCTTCGAATTGGCCCACTGACCCGGGACACAACACACACACCTGCGGAGGGTGGGCCAGTACCCTTTAAGGGCAGCCCAGAAACACCATTTCTTTATGGGAAAAATGCATGGCCCGTAGAGAGGGAGCTTGTGGAGGGAGAATTCTGTATAGTTATTTCAGTGTGGAAGCATAGCATCTCCGGCTTGCTATTATTCTCCACCCAGATGTCCATCTGCATCCCATCTGATCTGAATCGCCAGCTTTCTTGGCTCACGTCTCTTTATCTCCACTGTGTGTTCTTCCTCTGGGCTGCCCTCCAGTATCACAGATGTGCAAAGTGGGAGGAAGGAAAGAGAAGACAAGGGTTGGAAAAGTCTGAGCTCCAATGTACCAACAGGTCCTTCTGGGTACTGTTTATTTCCCTAGACTCCCACCTGTGCTCTTGCAAGTCTAATAGCCACGCAAATCTGGCAACAGATCTACAGTCTGTGGAAGAAACCTTTAGGAATCTATGCTTTGCAAAATGAGCTTTATAAATGTTGAACGCAGGATGGAACATTGACCGATGCTTTATTCGTTTACTTCGGTTGTGTAGAATGGGGGAACATATTTCAACATCCCATTTGCCACGAAGTCAATTTGAAAAACTGGTAAAAAATCAGTGGAGTTTTATTTTTTATACTCCCTCTTGGATCTAAGCCTGCATGGCATCAGAAAACCATGTAGAATTCTTCTGTTCTGATGGAAGCATGGACTCTGGGGAATGGCTTTTCAGTTAATGGAGTACTCAGACATTTTCACATTTTCACTGTCTCCTCCTCCCAATGAAAATTTCCAAGTAGCTCTTTTGTACTGAACCCTGGGTTTCCTCAATGCACAAATACGTGCTATGTTACATTGTCCTTTGTTCATGTGATGTTTTATTGTGGTCTGTTTTTTATTCCCCATGATGAGACTTGGAATTTTTCTTCTTCTTCTAGAAAAGACCCAATGTGATCTCTGTTGAAACTCAACTCTGGCATTGGAGGCCAAAAGAATAGATGGTATGTAAATGAATAGGCGTGGCTCTGTTCCCATTGAACTCTACAGGAATACTCAGCTCACAGGCCACACAGTTGAATGATCCTTGGTGTACCAGATTGTGTGTTTCTAAGGATGGAGTCTTTCTCTTGTAATGGTTTCCATCCAGTGAGATTGTCCTTCGGCCCAAAAAAATCCTTTCAACATTCTTAAAATATTGCTGTCAATTAATTCTCTCAGCTTTTGCTTGACTGGAATGTCTTTATTTCCCCATTATTTTTTATTAATACTCACTTGAGTGTACGTTTTTATTTAGTTTAGAGAGAGAGGAAGGGAGAGGGTGAGGGAGAGAGAAACATCAATATGAGAGAGAAACATTGATGGGTTGCCTCTCCTCAGGTTCCAACATAAGGGTGAACCCACAACCTACTAGTAGGTATGTGCCCTGACTGGTAATCTGAACCACAACCTGTTGCTGTATGGGCTGACACTCCCACCAACTGAGCCACCTGGCCAGGGCTATTTCATCATTTTTGAAGGATGTTTTTACTGCCTGTAAGAATTCCAGGCCAATGCTTTTCCCCATCACTTTCAAAATGTTGCCTGACTGTCTCTATCATCCATCCCTACTGATGAGAAATCCATTGATTTCAGGTCATTGTTCCACCAAGTTTATCTTTTTTCTCTTTGGCAAATTCTAAAATTTATCTTTATCTTACTTTTCAGCTAATGAAATACACAATTACACCCTACCCTATCAAAAAAATTCTTTTTTACATGGGCAGGATGATGTTGGAGAAGACTCCAAGTCAATGAGTATGCTGGGGGTGGAGAATTTTTCCCTTTCCCCATTTAGTTCTTCTGGTTGGTCAATAAAAATGACTTAAGACAGGGTTACATAAGAAGAAAATAAGCAAATTTAATTGCATATATGTGTATGGGAGTTTCATAAGATTATGTGACCCTGAGTACAAATTGGGCATTTGAGGTTTAGATGTCCTCTTTTTTATTTAAAAAAAATTTTTATTGATTTTTTACAGAGAGGAAGGGAGAGAGAGATAGTCAGAAACATCAATGATAGAGAAACATCGATCAGCTGCCTCCTGCACAGCTTCTACTGGGGAGGTGCCCACAACCAAGGTACATGCCCTTGACCGGAATC